>JAHFWL010000197.1:0-139848 GCA_021292165.1 Shinisaurus crocodilurus | reverse complement strand
TTCAATTGTTTTTCCTAATCCTTGCACCTGTTTTAAGACTTGAGTTTTTCCCAGCTCTCCCTCATTGGCTGTTATGGGTCTTACTAGTTGGGGTGGTCGTCCAAACATAAGCTCAAAAGGGGAGAGATTCAGATTTCGCCGGGGTGCGCACCGAATTGCCAGCAGGGCCATGGGCAGCGCATCTGGCCATTTCAACTGGGTTTCTTGGCAAATTTTTGCTAGTTTGTTTTTCAGAGTCCGGTTCATCCGTTCCACTCTGCCACTTGACTGAGGATGGTAGGCACAATGTAGTCTCCAGTCTATTTTTAGCGCTCCTACCACTTCTCTGATTACTTTATTGGTAAATTCTGGGCCGTTGTCAGAAGAGAGATAGGAGGGTATTCCATATCTGGGAACAATGTCTCTTAGGAGGGCTCTTGACACTTCTTGGGTCCGTTTAGTCCTGGTTGGAAAACATTCTGGCCACCCAGTGTAATTGCAGACTATCACCAACATGGCGGTATAGCCTTTTTCCTTTGGCATGTCTGTGAAATCTATCATGGCTGAACTGAAGGGAAAGTCTCCCTCTGGTTGTTTTCCCGGTGGTAGGCTGGGGCCTACGCGGGGGTTGTTCTTTGCACATATTACGCACTTTTCAGCAGCCCATCTGGTTAGGGTGTACAGTTTGTCAATGAGGACTTCTCTGTTTAATGCTTGTGCTAGGGCACCATATCCCATGTGAGTCCTTTCATGGGCAGCTTGCACCACTTCTTTGCTTAGTGATGCTGGAATCCAAACTCTTTTGTCCGGGAGAACCATCCACCCATTCAGTTTTGTGGCAAGTAAATCTTCATACCCCTTTTTCTCTTCTTCAGGAGTATAATATGCTTGTTCTTGCATGCCCTGTCCCACAGTGGATAGCATGCTTCAGTATTTTCGGGGGTCTCCTCTGGCTGCTGCTTTGGCTGCCAAATCTGCCTTCCTGTTTCCTCGTGCCACTTTTCCTTGTCCCTTGGCGTGGCCTTCACAATGAACTATGGCTAACTTCATGGGTTTCCATACACTGATTAGTAGTTCTTGGATGACGGTCATGTGCTTTATAGGCTTGCCCCCTGAAGTGATCAATCCTCTCTCTTTATACAGGGCTCCATGCACATGTGCGGTGAGAAAAGCATACTTAGAATCGGTCCATATGGTCAGTTTCTTATTTTCTCCAAGTGGAGAGCCCGAATAACTGCGTGTAACTCAGCTAGTTGGGCACTTGTTCCCTTGGGCAATGCTCCACTCTCCAGTACTTTTCTTCACTCACCACAGCATATCCTGCCAATCTTTCTCCATTTTCTATGTAACTAGACCCATCTGTGAATACTTCCATTACTCCGTCAGGGAGCGGAGTGTCTTTTAGATCTGGTCTGGATGCATAAGTCTGTTCTATGACTTCAATGCAATCGTGGTGGCAGTGTGTTTCTGATGGGC
Source organism: Shinisaurus crocodilurus (assembly GCA_021292165.1). NCBI lineage: Eukaryota > Metazoa > Chordata > Lepidosauria > Squamata > Shinisauridae > Shinisaurus > Shinisaurus crocodilurus. Next base: position 138,393 of record JAHFWL010000197.1, on the reverse strand, counting down.
TTTCAGGGAGCAGGGTAGCTGGGTTGAGGGTGTATGATTGTTTGAGGATCACATGCGGGTTGTGTGTTATCATGGTTTGATATTTGAGCATCCTAGTGTTGGTGAGCCAGAGATGCCCCTTTGCATCTAAGACAGCTCGGAGTGAGTGTGGGGTCCACACTATGAGCTCTTGTTCAAAAGTCAACTTGGCTGCTTCTTGGACGAGCAAAGCAGTTCCTGCCACTGCTTTCAAGCATGCCGGCCATCCTTTTGCTACGTTGTCTAACTGTTTGGAGAGATACGCCACTGGCCTCTGCCATGACCCTAACTTCTGAGTCAGGACTCCAATTGCAATGTTCACCTAGTATCCACGTAGAGGCTGAATGGCTTCTCCAAGTCTGGCAGTCCCAGGCTTGGGGCTTGCATCAGGGCTTCTTTAAGCTGTTTGAATGCTTTCTCTTCTTTTCTTGCCAGAGGAACGGGTCGTGTTCTCTTCCTCGGGTGGCTTCGTACAAGGGTTGAGCTATCAGGCTGAAATTTGGGATCCAGATCCTGCAGAATCCTGCAGCTCCAAGGAATCCCCTTAACACTCTTTCCTTGGCCTTGGGGGGGCAGTTGGCATACTGCCTCTTTCTTCATGTCCTAGGATCGCTTTCCTTGTGCCACCATCATAGGCACAAGGACAGCGATTTGACATTAACTATTTACATTTTTCTTACAAGCTGGGCCTTTTCTCTTGATGCCCGGTACCCTCTTTTTTCTAGGAGCTGCAGAAGGTGCCCGTATTTTCCCAACACGTGTCTTTTGTCCTTCCTGTCCACCAGCAGGTCGTCTACATACTGCAGCAAATTTCATCTCGGTGACATGGGTAGTATTCTTCCAAATCTTTTCCTAACGCAGTGCCAAATAGGGTCGGAGAGTTTTTGAACCCTGGGGCAATCTTGTCCACACATATTGGGCCTTTTCCCCAGTTTCAGGATCCTCCCATTCAAATGCAAACAGTTCTTGGCTTTTTGGGTGCAGGGGATGCAGAAGAATGCGTCCTTCAGATCAATTACGAAAACCACTCAGTACCGATGCGGGGAGCAGGCTCAGAAGGACATACGGATTTGGGACCACTGGGTGTAGGGTTACTGTAGCCTCATTAACCTCTCCTCAGGTCTTGGACAGGGCGATACTTTCCCCCAGGTTTGGGGATTGGCAGAATCGGCGTGTTCCAAGAGGAGGTGGCTATTCTGACGATGCCGTGTTTACAAACTTATTGATGGTATTTGTATTTCTTTCATAATTGGTCTGGGGTATGGCCTTTGCCTCTGGCGGTATGGCTGTGCATGTGGCTGTAGGTGACTAATAGGGTGGGTGGTGTGCTGCATGTCCAGGTGGATTGTCTTCTGCCCAGACCCCAAGGCACTCCAAACTCTTCCTAGTCGAGGCTTTCTCTGTGTTTTTCTCTGGCCACCATTAGCCGCCACACCTCCTCCTGGGGAGTTGTAATTGTAGGCGTGGGGTCCCTGAGACTTCCAGTCTCATGTTTTTGTCCTCGTCGAAATATATGTGGGCCCTTAGTTTACTTAGGAGGTCCCGTCCCAGAAGTGGGATGGGACATTCAGGAAGCCAGACAAATTGATGTGTCACTGTTTTTTGGGCTAAATTACACGTGACTGGATTTAACAAATCATAAGGCCTTGGAGACCCTGTGGCTCCCTGAATTTTTACTTTTGTCCCTGATTTTTTGTTAACAGGCTGGGTGACAACGGATCGGGTGGCCCCCGTATCCACAAGAAAGTCCATTAGTTGGCCCCCTACTTCCATTGTAACCACCGGCTCGTGGGGGCCAAGATTTTTCGAGCCAGGTGACCCTCATTTTTCTTCAGCTCCCCATCCTTCTACAGCGGCCATTCCCATGGCCCCTTCTTCTCTCCTCTTGTGCTGTTGGTGTTCTCCCCTGGCCTCCTCTTCCTTTTCCACGCCACGTTCCATGGGTGGCTCCTCCCCTTTCTCTATCGGGCATTCATTTTTCCAGTGACCATCCCGTCGACAGATGGCGCACTCGCTCCTTCCCAGGGGCCTGGTGCCTCCACCCCCTCTTCCTCCTCGGCCCCTTCCTCACCCCCGTCCACGTCCCCTTTGTTGAGTGACAAGGGCCGCCGCTAACAGTTCTGCCTTCTTCTGCATTCCCTTTCTTCTTTCCTTCTTTTCTTCTTCTGGTCTCTCTGTTTACATACACCTTTCTTGCTGCTGTCTCCATCAACTGGGACATGGACATTCCCAGCGCATCATGTTTTGCTTGCAATTTCCTTTTTATGTCAGGGGCGCTTTTGGGATATGAACGCCAGTGCCAACATTCTCACATTTTCTGGGGCAGTGGGATCAATGTGGGTGTAGGTTCGGTAGGTTTCTATGAGTCTGGAATAAAATGCTTCAGGCGCTTCTGTTGGGCCCTGGATCACAAGGGACAGTTTGGACATGTTTACAGCTGGCCTCCCCACTTTCCCTCATTGGCCTCTACTACTCTATTCCGATACATGCGCAGTAGCGCACTTTGTCCTTGGTCGTAGGGATCCCACCTTGGGTCCCTTGAGGGGAGAATTCTTCTACAATGGTCTTCCATCCACGTCCCTTGCGGACACGTTGGCTTTAGCACTTCGGTGGCTGCCGCTTTCAGTCTTTCCCTCTCTTCGGGGTTCAAAAGAGTCCCCACCAGTTGCTGGATATCATGCCACGTTGGGTTATGGGTGGTCATGATAGTGCTCACTAACTCTTTCATCTCACTTGGTTTCTCTGCAAATGGCCCATATTGTTTCTTCCAATTCAAGAGGTCAGAAGAGGTGAATGGGACATGCTGAAACAGGGTCTTGCCTTTCCAGCCCTTGCGGCCCTTCCACCATTTGGTCCACTTGCCTAAGCGGTGCAGTGAGGACAGGTTTCTTGTCTTTTATTTTCTTTTCTTTGTTCTAGTGTGGTCTGCCACTGGGCTTCCCACCTCCCCTTTCTCATCTTGATCTTCCCGGGTGCTGAGGGAGTCCTTTCCTCCTCTTCTGACTCTTCACTACTACTCTCTAAATGGGGAGGGGGAGTGGGCACCCGCGGCTGTGGCCGCTCCCTGGGTGGCATGTATGGAGGGGGTCGAAGAGGGACATATGCATCAGGATCTGATGGCAAGACATTAAATCTTCCTTCTCTTTGTCTCTGGAAAACCGCCAATGCCCTTTCGCCTGCATATCTTTTCAGCCATGGGGGCTATTCCATAACATTTTGTTTTCACTGGTCGATGTAGGGAAATTGGTCTGGGTGTCCTCCTGGAGTCTGAGTCACCTTTTGGTGTACTCGCTCGATGATATTGAGGTCGAAGGAGCCTTGTGCTGGCCACCCCACTCCCATGGATGGCCACTCTACCTCTCACAGGGTCCGGAGAGTTTGGCGTTTAAGTTTTCGCCCGTAGTCTCTCCCGAACCCTGCTTTGAAATTCCTTTCCATGCACTGAAGCTGTGTCCTTGGGACGCTGCTCCCCCCCCCATTTTCCTAATTCTAAGACCAACAACAAAGACAGAAACAGAACGGTGGGGTACGGACAGGAGAGTAAGGGGTCTCTCCTGTTAGACGTTAAGGGATTTCACACACACACTCCGCTGACCCGCGGCCCCCGGACGTTCCACGGTCACCTACGGGAACTGCAGCGGCCATTCACACTTTACCACACATACCAACACATTCCCTCCCGAGATCTCTTGATTCCTTTACCAAAAGGGAGCAGACCAGTTCAGCCTTTTTCAGCTGCCTCATAGGTCCAATCCCCGGAGGATGGCCAATCCTCCTCCTCCCCTTGTTCCTATTCTCTCCTGTAGGAACCCTAGAGTATACTCGCCTGTTCCGCCAGTCCAGCCCCCTTGGTCCTAGTTCCGCACCGAGTTTTGTTGGTTCTTGGAGTCACCGTCCGACCGCTGCTCCGTCAGGTCCCCTGTTCGGATTCCCTCACAGCCAAGTGCTTTGATGCTCGCTGGGAGCTCCGCAAGGCCTCCCCTTTGGGGGCAGTGGTGGGCTGTGCCCCGAGCAAGCTGCAAAGCTTCCTCGCTGTCCTGCCGTGGTCGCCAGATGAAGTGGTCACCCTTTAACTCAGATAAGGACAACAAGGACCAACTCGGGTTATTGGAAAAAGGTTTATTGTGCACAATTGGTCCTGCGGACTGTGTCGCAAAGCAGAACCCCGGGCGGGGCTTTTACAACCACTTTTATAGCATACCTAAGTCTGGTCATTTGGCAACAATTCTTACATTGGTCAGCAAGGTCAAAACAAAAGGGGGTTTGCTTTAGGGGAGGGGGATTTCCTTACAAGGAGACAGGAAGATGATCTTACAATCAAGCAGCTGCTAGGTATTATCTTATCTTGGTCACGTAGGCAGGGTGAGACAACAAAACACCTCTACATTTGTGAGTCAACAACAGCCATTGACGGCCATTGTCAGTCATTGCCACAGTCATTACCAGCCATTGACTACATTCTTTTAGTATTAGTCATGACCCTGGCAATCTGCCTACGTGCCTGGCTTGAATCTCTTGTAAGTTTTTCTTTTAACTATTTTGTTTCCTTCAGTTAGGGAGATGTATCTGTTCGAACTGGACCTGAGCAGAGTGTGTGCGGGTTGGGAGATTTATAATCCTTGTCTGTGTGCTAGCAGACGCCTGTACATTCCACACACAGATCTTCCAGATCTCACCTCCCTCCTCCCGCAGGCAGCGTGCAGCGTGTGTGCCAGTAAACAAACAAGCTTCTCCGTTGCAGATTAATCCATGGAGTCAGGAAACACTCTGTAAACACCACAGGTCTAATTCTACCTGTTTATTCACTTAGCAAGTAAAGTTCTACAGAGTATACATTTCCTAGTTACAGTCCATGTGCAGAGTATAAAAGCATAGCAAGCATTACATCCAGTGGAGTAAGTTGAGCTCACTCCACTTCAGCAAAGACGTTACATTGTAGCAGTAACAAGTCCAGCAAGCTGTACCATGAAGAAGAAGAAGAAGAAGAAGAAGAAGAAGAAGAAGAAGAAGAAGAAGAAGAAGAACAACAACAAAGAAAGCAGTTCAGCTTCTCTCTAAAATGGCTTCAGACAGAAAACAAGTTAACACGTCATCAGAACATACAAACCATGTGACTAGCTCATATTGCTCTCAGACTCTAGTAACCCCTGCGAAAACACGAGATTCTAGAAAGACATAATAAACCTGTTTACCCCGCCATTCTGTCCCTTCCATGTGTAAACAATGTGCCACAGCTGGTAATGTGATACATATCACAACAATATCATCTTACCTATTTTGTATCTCTTTGTTTAGCTTAGGAAGATATCTCATATATGACTAAGCACCACATTTATTAACAGTCTAGGCCTAATCTCAAAAGGGGTAGCTTGACAGAATCCTAATGCAACATTAAATAAATAGCTCTGAGCTAACAATGCTTTTCTTTCCGGAATTTATGTGGGGGGGGGACTTTAAAATGTGGCAGTTATTTCCCTTTCAGAAAGGGGAAAAAATCCCCCAGGAGCAAACAAAATTTAAAACTGAATGTTTTGCTAATACTACCAAGAATTCAAGAATGCCCTAAAGGGGGAAGCAGATATACAGTATCTTGGGTGATGAAAAATACAGACTAAAAATGTCTGTTATTGGGAAAGAAACTGCATGTGTAAACCTAATGGAAAGGCTTATCCATTTTCCTGGTGGGATAACTCATAGATGGGCCTCATACTTTTTCCTGGTGGGATAACTGCTTCAGGCATCTATTTGAGAGCAGAGATTCAGCTGCAAGTTCTCCTGTGTCATTATGGTCAATTTAGACCAGGGCTCTCCAACCTTGGGTCCCCAGATGTTGCTGGCCTACAGCTCCCAGCATACCCAGCCAGCATGGCTAATGGCAAGGGATTCTGGGAGCTGTAGTCCAACAACATCTGGGAACCCAAGGTTGGAGAGCCCTGGTTTAGACTCTAGTTCGCTTGACTGTGTGCACCAGAGTGACTGTGTCATTTGAGCCTAAGACAATATGCTTGGAGCACGTTTTCTTCACCTGCTGCTTTTCACATGATTGTGAAAAGAGGAAGTTTGGGCAAGTGCAACTTGTCATGTAAGAATTCAGAAAGCTGCACCTGCTGAAATTCTCTTTTGTGCAACTATGAATGGCACAGGACAGGGGCCACAGTCTGGTGCACACAGTCACTCTGGTGCACACAGTCAAGCGAACTAGAGTCTAAACCAGGGCTCTCCAACCTTGGGTTCCCAGATGTTCTTGGACTACAGCTCCCAGAATCCCTTGCCATTAGCCATGCTGGCTGGATATGCTGGGAGCTGTAGGCCAGCAACATCTGGGGACCCAAGGTTGGAGAGCCCTGGTCTAAATTGACCATAATGACACATGATGTTGGGAGATCAGAGATCAGTCTCCTGTTGTGTGGTTTAAAATGGAAGTTCGGGCTCAGTGGTCTATGACGTTGATCAGAGCAGTAGCAAAACTTTCCTCATAAACCATTTTCTGTAATCAAAATCACCTCCTAATCAGCACAACATCATCACTGATCACAGGGCATGTCTGCTAAGGCACAGTCTTAGCTTTAGTTGGCTTTGTGGAGCTTGAGCCAACATGAGATAGCTTTAACTCTGGTCTTAAACTGGCAGATTTTTTGATAATCGAATTTCCCTGGTTTTTAAAAAGGAAATGTATTATTCTGAAGAAAACAAAAACACAAACTAAAAAACAAAACAATATCAAATCATTAACTGAACAGATTTGTACAGATGAATAGATATGTCCCTGTATATTCAGAAAGGTTTACTTCTGAGTAAGCCTGCACAGGATTCCAACATACTTTTTCCATTTCCCTCCCTATCCCTTCTTCATCTGGGATTATCAATCAGCAAGAGTGATTCCCTCAGCCTTCAAAATTACCTCACTCTTATCACAGTTGAAAGTTTCCTGCCTCCCCTCCCTCCCCCACTGTCAGAATGCTGACAGGAACACTGGAATTCCTTTCAAAATACTGGAGTACTGGCAACATTTTAGCTTCAGAGTGAAACTGAGCATGCCCAAGATAACTTTGCCAGCAGTTGCTGCCATAGGCTTTCATGGCACAGAAAAACCTTAATATCTTTTGAACTGCTGCTCAATTACACCAAACCAATGAAAGGCACATGTCCTTGACAAATCTGAATAAAGTACATCAGTAATTTTCAACAAAATTTGAAAGAAATATATGATATGCTGAGCTGCAGCATGGAGTAAAAAGTACAAATTATCAATTTTCAGCACTTTTTAACTTTCTGTACTTGTGGCAATTCATATTGGATTGGTTTGAAATCTTGCACAACTGTAGAAACCATTGGGTAGATCATGGATGCCAAGGTTTCAGTTATTAGCTAAACAGGTGTAATTTTTATAAGCAGTAGAAATTTGAGGCTTATAATGGTGGAACCTCCCCCCCACACACACACACACATGACTCACATTAACTAAAGGGGCACTCCTATGCCCTTTAATAGGCTGAATCAGACCATTGGACCATCTAGCCCAGTACTGTTGACACTCACTGGCAGCAGTTCTCTGGGGTTTCGGGCAGGGTTTTTTCCAGCCCAATCTGGAGATGCTGGGAATTGACTCTGGGACCTTTTGCATGCAAAGTAGGGGCTTTTTTCAGACAGGGGTTTTAAGATACTATCAACTTCCCTGGTTTGTGGAATTCTTTGGGGTGCCCACATGGCATCGTCAGGTTCCTGCAGTCCCCTTGTGCAATTCCATGTTTCCCCCGTTTCTTCCATATTTTCTCACAACAGGGAAGATCCATTAATTATTTTCTTGCCTGCCATGATTTGCAAAAACAAACAAACAAACAAACAAACAAAAACCACCCAGTGGTGTGGTTGACTGATTTTGGGAGCTTGTGTTGTTTTGAGGCGGTGTGGCTGTGACATGTAGTGTGATATCACTGGAAGGTTGTTCAGGCCAGCTAGCAGCTGTGTTTCTCCCTTACCCAAAGTGAATCACATATCACACCTTCTCTCTCTCTCTTTTTAAAATATGTTTTATTGAATTTTTCCAATCATACAACTAATAATGAATAAAACAAAAATACAACATAAACATTGTGCACCCCCCACCTCTTGGGACCAAGTTATATTTCCCCCCCTATATATATATATATATATATATATATATGGCTTACGCTGGCTCAGCTTGTCTGAGTGTGGAAAGCTAAGCAGGGTCAGGCCTGGTTATTACTTGGATGGGAGACCCCTCCTCTAGTTTCCTGCATTGAGCAGGGGGTTGGACTCGATAGCCTTGTAGGCTCCTTCCAACTCTGTGATCTATGAATCTATGGATAACAAATCTTGACAAGGTTCGTTCCCCTTCCCCTTCACCAACACATAATCCAAAAATTTACCCCAAATGTTCACAAAAGTGTCTTTCTCCAATCGTCCTTTTTGGCACTTAATATTACAAGTTAATTTATCATTTAGCGCGATATCCCATACCTCTTTATACCACTCGGTAATTGAAAAGACATGTTGAACTTTTCATTTCCTAGCTATCATTAATTTAGCTGCTGTTAACAAATTCACAATCAATTCTTTAGTATTTTTTAAACATACTACTTTTTTGTTTTTGTTAACAGTGCTAATTTTGGGCAGACCTCTAATTCCATTCCAATTATTTCTGATATTTCTGCAAACACTTTCTGCCAAAATTCCAGAACATTTTTGCAGCTCCACCACATGTGGGCATATGTACCTTTTTCATTACACCCTCTCCAGCACATTGTGGAACAGTTGTTGTCTATCCGATTTAATCTTACTGGAGTTAGATACCATCTCCATACCACTTTATAGAAATTCTCTTTTATCCTAGTTGACATAACTCTTACAATACGTCTATCCCAAATATTTTTCCAACTTTGTTTTGGTATTTCCTCATCAAATTCATTATCCCATAATAATTTAAGGGAATATTTATGTTCTTCTTTTTGTACCATTATATATAAAACCTTTGTTGTACCACTTGTTGACACATTACCTTCTATAGCTTCTCTAGTCAAAACTGTCTTTTCAAAATTGGTTAATTCTCTTTCACTATCATATCTTGTCCTCCACTTTTTTAACCACAGTTCCAGTTGCATTAAAATCACACCTTCTCTTCTCTCTCTACTTCTGCTTTATCTCCCGCCTGCACACACACACCACTGGGCTATGAGGCATAGGGAAATTATATTTGTACGGAGGTTTGTTAGTTTCCCAGGAAGTGTGCAACTCCAGAAGATCAGAGGTTCACTGCTGCAGCTTCCTTCACACTTCCTGGTTTAAAATTCATGTAGCTGAGGCTGTATTTTATTCATATACTCACTTCATGCCTGCCCCTCGCCCACCACCATTTTGCCCACCTCATTCCTTTTTCTATGAGAATTTTAAACATCCAAGGTGAAGGAAGCTGCAGTAATGAACCTTTGATCTTCCAGAACGGTGCAATTCTAGAGAAATGAACAAACAAACAAAAACCCAGCACAAACAATGTGGTAGGAGGGAGCAGCGAAGGGAGGAGAGGGCTTTTGCTATATCCTGTCACTCTCCATCCAATGGTGTGGACAGGAGGTAGTGGGATGTAGCAGCTATTTCCTCCAATATGTGGAAAGTTCCACGGCAGTTCTGCTTGTAGTTTACAGCAGAAAAGCATGATTGGTGGCACTAGGAGCCATGGGTCTGGCAGAGCCCCAAGTGCTCTACCACTGAGCTATGACCCCTCTCATTTTATGGTTCCAAGTTTTGTTTAGTGAACCAGCCAGAGAGTTTCAGCTATTGGGCAGTATAGAAATGTAAATACATACGTACCTTGTCTATGTGCACAAATTTTTAATGTTTGGCCGAGCATTCAATCATATGAATTCTGCCTGCAGTATGAAAAGATAAAACCCCTACACAGGTTTACCACATCAGCAACCGCTGCGAGAAATCATCCGGAGGCATGGGGCGGGGTGTTATCAGTATGCTGATGACACCCAAATATATTTCTCTATGCCTTCGGTAACAGCATCAGCAAAGGATAGTGTGTCTCCTCTGAATGAATGCCTGGAGGCAGTAATGGGCTGGATGAGGAAAAATAAACTGAAACTGAATCCAGACAAAACGGAGGTGCTTGCTGTCAAAGGCCACAACCTGGGTTTGGAGGTGTGTCAACCAGTTCTGGATGGGGTTACGCTCCCCCTGAAAGACTGTGTTCGCAGTCTGGGGGTGCTTCTGGACCCGTCGCTTCAAATGACAGCTCAGATAAATGCGACAGCTAGGAGTGCCTACTATCAGCTTCGGCTGATATGCCAGCTGCGCCCCTTCCTAGAGTTGGAAGACCTAAAGACGGTAGTGCACGGGCTGGCTTGACTTCTGCAATGCGCTGCACATAGGGCTACCTTTGTACCTAGTTCAGAAACTTCAATTGGTGCAAAATATGGCAGCCAGATTGGTCACCGGTACATCTAGAGGTGCCCATATTACACCAGCTTTAAAAGCATTACACTGGCTGCTGATCAGTTTCCGGGCGAAGTATAAAGTGTTGGTTATTACCTTTAAAGCCCTACATGGTTTGGGTCCTGGTTACCTGCAGGATCACCTTCTCCCATACAATCCGGTCCGCACACTTAGGTCCTCTGGGAGGAACTTACTCCAGTCGGCTAAGACTAGTCTGGAGAGTACTACCCAGAGGACCTTTTCTTCTGCTGCTCCCAGATTGTGATGGCCTGTCGGAGGAGACTCGTCGACTAGACAGTCTTTTGGCCTTTAAAAAGGCCATAAAGACTGACCTCTTCCGACAGGCCTACCCAGTGGAATTTTAAGTGGTTTAAAGAATTTTTAGGATACTTTTAAAGGTTTTAAAGAATATTTTAATAATGTTTGTTGTGCTTTTAACTACTTATGTATTTTATGTTTGGTTGTTCCCCGCCTCGATCCGAGTGGAGAGGTGGGTAAGAAATAAATTATTATTATTATTATTATTATTATTATTATTATTATTATTATAGCAAAAACTAGGCCTTAGATTGGCTTCATGCGCTCAATAAATGTGTGTGTGTGTGTGTGTGTGTGTGTGTGTGTGTGTGTGAGAGAGAGAGCTTGCTTTTCTTGTCTTCATGCTTCTGTGTAATATTCACAGCAGGGGACCGCACATCGTCAGGCATGTGCTCTTATCAGAATCTAGCTATTAAACATTACCCCTGTGGAAAGCTGTGCAAGCCCCTCCTTTGGACAATGCAGAAATAGAAAGCAAAAGCTCACTCATGCTTTCCATTTTTCCCCACTTGTCCAGCTGTTGAATGTCTGAAATGGATCTTAGTATGAGTGTAGTGCAGCTGCCTATTTTGCTAGTCAAAAAACTGGAAGGGAAAATACAGTGCTGGATTTCTTGTGCTCCTGTTTTCCTTGCCTCTTAGCAGCGGGAGTGGTGGTGGGGCTCTTTGGAAGACTGAACTCTTGCTCTGAAGTGAACACCCCTCCCAAATTGCTGCTCTTCACCTTCGGCTGCAATTCTAAATATAGTAACTAAGAAGAAATACCCACTGAGTGCAATGAGACTTACATCTGAATACATAGAATTGTGCTGTTAAGAGAGGCTTTTTTTTCACCTTTCCCTCTTCTATATCTGAACTAGCCAAACACTAACCCCTGTTCACATCACAGATTAAATTATCAAATCCTTCTAATAGCAATCTCAGTTGGGAATTGTAGCTGTAATGTGGCTGCTGAGGAACAAGACGGAGAAGTTAGCAGAAGCAGGGATGTTGAAGAGTCCTTGGTCTCGAGTCACGAGTCGAGTCACGAGTCTTTGGACCCGAGTCTCGAGTCCGAGTCCAAGTCCTTGGTCCAAAATGGTGACTCACGAGTCACGAGTCACGAGTCACTCCCAAAGCTGACTCCACGAGTCCCTATTAAAATCAACGGGGGGGTTTCCCAACAAAATAAGGCTACTTCAGATGTGTGGCTTCAATAAATTCTAGGCACAAGTGTGCCTTTTTATCCCAAAACTCTGTAACTGATTTTGACAAGAACAGACCAGGCAGACAAACCCAAAATAACCAGGCAGGCAGAGGAGGCAGGGAACCCCAAAGCAGGCAGGCAGAGGCCTTTGTCTTGGACAATTCAAACTGTGGAACTGGTTAAGAAGAGACCAGGTAGGCAGAGGAGCCTGGGAACCCCAGACAGGCAGGCAGAGGCAGCCAAACCCAAAATGTCTGAAAGGTTGCATTAGGAAAATGATTTTAAAAAATAAACTTGGATTGTTACTGCAACTGGGTCCAGGCAGCACCTGCAGGTGGCATCAAGCAGGGATGTTGACGAGTCCTTGGTCTCGAGTCCCGAGTCGAGTCTCGAGTCCCATTAAAAATATTGGGACTCGAGTCCGAGTCGAGTCAGAGGGGGGACTCAGTCCGACTCACGAGTCGAGTCCTCGAGTCCGAGTCCCCATCCCTGAGCAGAAGTATCAAAAATATTTACAAAACAAAACAAAACCGAAGGGTGAGGACCAAAAAATCTCAGCCTATTGAAGAGTGAGCATGCTCAGTGGCCACATCATGTAGAATGATGGGGAAGAGAAGCAAAACGTGGTGGTGGTGGTTGTGGTGGTGGTGAGTGCTATGCACTGCTTGGAGGGAATGGCTCACTGCAACACTGTTTAGGAATGAGGACACTCTGCAACATTTTGTTACAGGTTCTGTTTTCTATTTCTGAATGTCTGTGTGTGGCAGATTGAGGGCAGACACTGGACATGGTGGTTTGGAAGGGGCAGAAGGGAGTTGTGACATAGTTCAGACACCTGTCCTTGTAGAACAAGTGTGTGTGTGTGTGTGTGTGTGTGTGTGTGAGAGAGAGAGAGAGAGAGAGAGAGAGAACACCCCCACCCCCAAGAAAACTAGACATCGTTAATCATGCGCTGATATGTGGAAGGTTATATTGGCCTTTGACTTATTAGTTTTGAGGCAATAGCTGGCTGCTCTGGAAAGCTTGGGATGATGCCCTTCTCTCCTTATCTTTCTCACTACCACACATCCACTGGAAAGGTGATGGGGAGGGAGGAACAGTGGAAGCTTTTAGGGGAGAACGGTGGGGAGGGAAGAGGTAGGGGGAAGGAGTAAATGGAGGATTCCTACGTGTGCGTGTGTGTGTGTGTGTGTGTGTGTGTGTGTGCATGTGGGTGAAGGAGAGGGCAAACGTACTCCACGACCATGGATTATCTCCCATGACGCCACTTGTGTGGACTTTTCGTAACACGTTCTCTCTGCTACTAGCAAGTATGTGTTATGCTCTCTCTCAAATGTGACTGTGATTCAGAGGTCTCTCAGACAGTGAATACTCTCCAAAAAATCATTTCTATAGACATAAAATATTGTGCTTCATTGCAAAGAGGGCATTTATCAGCTGCTGGATAGAACTGGATTTTGAATGCTATTGAAGGGCTTGTACTCTTATTGATTACCGTGCTGTAATAAAATAATTTTCTAGTGGTGAGTGTCTCCAAAATCCATCCTCTTTGTTTCAGAAATTAATTATCCATAAAGCTGTTCATTGCTTTGTACACTCCTTCCTAGAATGATATTTCTTACGTAATAGAATTCTTTCTCTCTTTTTCCCCCAAAGCAGCTAGCTAGATTTTTTTTTTTAATGGTTTGAGCTCTGTAGGTACATCAGACATATTTTACATGTTGGCCTGCCTGAAATGCAAGAAGCTGCCTTAAATCAATATGTCTTTAACGAGAGTTTGAAATTAGAGTTGCTTGTCATTCTGGAATAACTGCAGGAGGTTTCTTGATGGTGATTAAATGTGGCCCATGTCTGCTAATAACAAAAGGAAAGACACACAAGGGACATTTTTCTCAAAATCTGCCTTAAGTTAATAGCAGATGAGTTTGCTGCTGCATAGGCTACAAGCAGAGCAACACAGGAATGGACCACTTCTAGTTGTATAGTCATTATGTTTATCACTGTATATCACAATGCCCATGGTTGTATAAGTTGTATTTCTATAGAACACAGAAGAAGTGTAAAGTATTGGTCACAGAAGTCAGCTTCCTGATAATCACAGGTTCACAGCTTTCATTTATAAAAGAACTCAAGTTTCTAGCGTTCACAGCTACAGATACTGCCTGAAAAAGCATGTGTGATTCTTGCTGGAATCTCAGAAGCCAACGAGGATGGGATGAAAAAGTTTTTGCGTTTTAGGCTGGGTACTCTTACCCTGTAGTCAAATCTCAATTGCTTAATGATGGCTAAAGTTCCATCATGCCTATTGTTCCATGTTTGTAACAACAGGGAAGGGCCGTAGCTTAGTGGTAGGGCATATGCTTTGCATGCAGAAGGTCCTACGTTCAATCCCTGGCACCTCCAGGTAGGGCTGGAAAAGGCTCCTGTCTGAAAAACTGCAGAACCACTGCCAGTCAGTGTCAGCAATACTGGGCTAGATGGACCAATGGTCTGACTCAGTATAAGGCAGGTTTCTATGTTCCTCTGTTGCTACATGTTTATTACATGGTACAATAATAATCATCTCATTTGTTCATGGAAATGGGTGTTGTGTAACCAGGGTGTCCATAGGAAGTGGCCCTTACAGGTTTGATCACACTGCACTACAACCAACACACCCAGACTCCAATTCTTTAATTCCTGGTTCAGCAAGCTTTCAATTTGTACCATAAGTCAGACAGACAAATAAATTAGGCCATTTGCTAATTGATTGTGCCTGGTTCAGTGTCAGGCCACTGGCAGAAGAAACAATTAGCCTCTCCCTTTAGGCCATCTTTTGTGATTAAGTTTTAATTAATCTCTGTTGCTAGAAAATATACTTGAGCAATGAGAACTTATATATGGAGCTCCACTGAATTTGCCTTTAAAATGCTTCTCCTTGCAATGATTTCCATTGTGCTTCCAGTTACTAAAAGCTTGGTTTGGAACATAAACCTTCTGCCTGAATAATGTTTGCTGTGTGTGCTACATATGGCGTTGGCTCTGTATTTAACTACACAATATTGACATGAGATAACAATTTTATCACATCACCAGCATGGCGACTTCACTGTGAAATACTGTAGTAATAGAAGATTCTCAGAGGGGTGGATAATCTTGCTTTAAAGCTAAATCTTTGACTGAAAAAAGGGAAACAAATCTGGGGCAGAATGCTAAGACATGTTTAAATTTCAAATGTAGGAACTTAGCTCATCATCATCATCATCATCATCATCATCATCAGGCGATCACTCGTGACTGAGTAAGATTGTCTTCCAGGATAAAAGGAGGAAATTCTAAAGAAGATTGTGTAGACTCTACCGATGGGTCTGTAAGTGACTGTGGAGGCCAATTCTAGATCCACACAGCTTCTCACAGTGAGGACACAGCTTAATAGATGGAAGATGGTCTTGTAAAGGATTCATTTGACGTGCTTTTCGCTTAGCACGTTTCTCACTTTCACCTTGCACTCGGGCTTCTTCAAAGTCCATGGAACCTTTGTGAAAGGCCAACCTCCAGTTAGATCGTTCATGGGCCAGAGCTTCCCAGTTTTCAATGTTTATATTGCATTTTTTTAGATTAGCCTTAAGAACATCTTTAAACCTCTTATATTGACCACCGATATTCTGCTTTCCATCCTTGGGTTGGGAATAAAGTAACTGCTTTGGGAGACGGCAGTCAGGCATTCGAACAACATGATCGGTCCACTGAAGTTGGCGTTGAAGGATCATTTTTTCAGCGCTAGTAGTCTTTGCTTCTTCCAGTACACTGACATTTGTTCGCCTATCTTCCCAAGTAAAGAGCAACTGCATGCTTCCTATACAATTGCCCTGCCACCCAGCAGCCCCCCCCCCAAAAAAATCTGGTTACTATGGTTGTGTCCTGCTCTGTGCTCCACTGTAAATTCATATGGTTGTATATCTATCAACCACCTCCGTATTCAGGCATTATGACATCTAATTGTGCAGAGCAGCAGAGCACTAGACAATTCGTAATCAGAAGAAATGGGTTATTTAACAGGTGATAATGTAATGCACACAGAGCCCAACTCATGGCTAAAGCCTCCTTCTCCACTGTGGAGTAATTATGCTTTCTAGGGAATAGTGGCCTACTGCTTTCTCTAAACACAGGGTGCTGTCCTCCCTTACAGCACTGTGACAAAACTGCCCCTATATCTATATCTAACTCATATGTGACCAGGAGAAAGGGTTGTGTAAACTAAGTCAGGCACTTTGAGAACTGGGGCTTGGGCTAGTATATTTGTCACTGTCTCCAGTGTTTTCTAATACTCGTTAGACCAGGGTAATGGCTCTCATTAACTAGGTTTTGTGGTCTGTGGTCTGTAAGGTTTTTGTGGGCTGTGGCTGTAATCTGTGGGCTGTAAAGGTTGCAAACTGTGGCACAAATTTGCTATAATATCTCATTAGCCTCCATATATGTATCTTACTTGCTTCTTTGTGAACAGGACCAAGAGGGTATCCTGGCCTACCATGTATCCCAAATACTGTACCTGCAAAGAAGGGATGGACAAATCTGGCAGTTTTGCTTTCTCCATCGTTATTGTTGTTGTTGTTATTATTATTTTCAAATCTCAAGTTCTTTCCATCCCATGTATGAGGGAATTTGCAAATTTGGTGATTTCTTATCATGAAATGAGCCAAACAAAATTCTTATTCATCCCTTCCATAAATATGTAGTGTGACATTTGGCTGGGCTGAGATGCAAGCAGCATCCTGTATGGGCCTAAAGACCAGACTGAGATGATGCAGATGTTCATCCTAGGTATTATAGATGATTACATTGTCTATGTATGTGGAAGGAAATTCCTGAAAAGGGGCTAATAGGAAATCCACCAACCTTTGAAATGTGGCTGTAGCCTCGTTAAGGCCAAATGGCATGGTCCAGAACTGGTACAAACCCAGTGGCATGGCATGGCATGGTCCTAGTGAATGCTGTTTTTTTCCTTTGAACTAGGGATGAGGGGAATTTACCAACAGCCTTTTTTCATGTCCAATGTGGACAAGAACTGAGCCTCCCCTGTGGCACGGGATAGTGGGAAATTCTGTTCATGGCTCCAAAGTTAATACAGAGGCATATACATCCATCAGTCTTTGGCACTATTACCACTGGGCTACATCAAGGACTATGTGAGGGTTCTATCACCCCTAAAGTAAGCATCTCCTCTATCTCCTTTCTAGGGGGGTCACTTGTGAATCTCCAACAGAGAGAGAGAGAGGAAATGCATAACCAAAAAAAGAAGACAAAAGAGGACATCAATTTGCATAAATTGCATATGATAATGTATATGTATACGTAGATGCAAATTTAGAAATAATTATTATAGTTTAAATAGAAATACAGTACAGCTCACTATAGTGTGGAAGACTGACCAGGTGACTTGTGTGTTTTGTTCAATCTGCTGTCCAGGTGCTGTTGAGGCGGGCAACTTCAAGGTCCAGCTCTTTCTTCTGATGGCTCTTTATCTTTATACTGGACTTGGACTGGCAGCCCTTCAAATAGAGGATGCCTTCAAAATAGAAGACAGTCCTCTGGCAGCCCTTCAAATACAGTACTGTGCCCTTTGTAAATGAGGGCACATGACCACCCTACTTCTCACAGGCTCCCAGATTTTCCTAGGCAATGTTCTTAAAGGGTTTCTTATCACTTTCCCAGGCTCAGTACCTCATGGCATTAAAAAATTGTTATTAATAATGCTTTTATACCACTTAATATGATAAATCAGTAAATATAATAAAATAATCAAGGTTCATTCTGGTAAGATGGAAAAAAAATTCAATATGTTTTTTTTAGGAGCTGAACCAACTGTCTGCTTTATTCCTCCATTACCTGGGATCTATCGAGTGTAAGCAAAGTCCTGTCTTCACCACGCACCTTTGGCAAAAGGCATTCATCCACTGGAGCTGGCCCCACGAATATCTCCTGATCATGCCACAGTTTCAAATGGTTGACATGCAAATTCATCAGCACCTGGCATGGGTAGGGGTCCAAATTACTCCAGGTTGATGAGGAGTCATTGAAGAGCACTCCTTGGGTATGGTCCATCAGCTAGCTATCAATCTACCTCAGGTAGCATATTTTTCCAGCTTGCTAATCAAACTATCATGGGGGACCTTTATCAGTTTGCTAAAATCAAGATATACTGGGTTAAATCCAATGTTGCATGAGTGGACTTCCCCTTGTTCTCCCCATCCCTGCAGCCCTCTGTGAACCCCAAAATCTGCTCCAGGGGGTCCCTCAACTCTCCAGAGCAGATGTGGGGAGTGTGTGGGAGAGAAAATCTATTCCACCAGTGGTTTCCATTCTACTGGTAGATGGACAGCAACCCACTATGTCCATCACATTCCCCTGACATCCAATCAGTAAACTTACTGGTAAGTGTATAAACATCTCAAAATTCTTGAGAGTGTAATGTTTTCTAGCTTACTTTTTGTAGCATTAATAATTGTATTCAAATGTAAGGTCATAGTGCAGTTGAATATTATGGAATTTTTATAGGGATGTGTGATCATTTAGTTGCTGTTCGCAAATCATGTGAACATGTCCCATTCGCAATCCTGAACATGAGCAGGAATGCAATTCTCAGGAATTTTTTTGCAATTTCCTGAACTTGTGTTTGCATTCAAAAGTGTGCACTTGTGCAGGTGCACATTTCCCTCCAAATCTGCATTTTCATGCTTTGGGGAAAATGCACATTTTTTAACTGGGAAAAATGCACACTTTAAAAAATGTGCATTTCCCCCAATCGATTAAAAGACACTCACATTTGGGAGTGAGGTGAACTGAGCTTTGAGGAGGAATTCAGGAACCTCAGTGAATCATAAAATCATAGAAAATTAGAGTTGGAAGGGGCCTATAAGGCCATAGAGTCCAACCCCCTGCTCAATGCAGGAACCCAAGTCAAAGCATCCCTGACAGATGGCTGTCCAGCTGCACCTTGAATGTCTCCAGAGTGGGAGAGCCCACCACCTTCCTGTCCATCCTGAACTAAGGATGGGCAAACATACAATGTTCGAGCCCACCTGTATGTTTGCCCATCCTTAGTTCAGGGTTTTCCTATGTAAACATACAAATACAACAACCACAAATCAGTGAATTAGCCTAGCATTTTGAGGACAAAGTATACTTACTAGGTCAGTGTGGCAGAGAGCCAGGGTCTGTTATAAGCTTATGGTACTTTAGGTAAGTAGATTTCTTTAATGCAACCAAGCATAATCTTTCTAGCTATTTTATGATCATTATTCTTAAAGCTTTTAAAACTCCAGTGCTGCTAAATTTAACAATGCAGGCTTAGTAACAAACACACTCATCAGCTGAGCAAACCATCCCCCCCCCCCACGTATGAATGTGAGGGCAAAACCTATTTCACAATTTGTTAACTGTTAGTTTTCAATTTAACACAGGAACAGAATAGACTACAATCCTTATCCATATTATTATTCTGAGTATGCAATTCTGAACATACTCACCTGAAAATAAGCTCTGTAGAAGTCAATAGTACTTTTATATACATGTGTATTTAGTTAGTATTAGAGGTGTACATCTTACCTTGACATGGTGGTACTGCAATTTGTAATGGGATTATAAATGTTGGCATCTCTTTTGGACTTTTGGAGGTGAATTATGATTTTATCAGTAATTTTCACCTTCTACGAAAAATAACTTTGTATTTCATGTTTTTTCAAAATTGAATGTGGGCTGTACTTTGAAGATTCAGCGATATGCTTGTAAAGTTTCCCTTGCATACACCCTTAAAATGACTGTAAGTAGACAAGCAGCTTGAACATGTGTATCTTTATAACCTTTGAATAACTAAGACATAAATGGACCAGCTTTGGGGAGCTTTAAGAGATCTGTGTCAGACTCAAATCAGACAGAGAGCTAGTGCAATGGCTGAGAGGCTGAGTCCTGCTTTAAAAATATTCCCTTTGTTATGAACTTATCATGATGATGATGATGATAGATTCATAGATAGAGTCGGAAGGAGTAGGTATTTATTTAGTACATTTGCATACCACCCTCCCGCCAAACAGCTACCATGGTAAATCACAACAATAACATCAGTACATAAATTAAGCAAAATAATATTGATCATAGTAAAACCAGCAATTAAAGCAGCAGTTAAAATCAGTTAAAACACAGAACTTACAGTAAATAGCCCATGAGGACAAAAAAGTATTTGCCTGGTGTTGAAAGGATAGCATAGTGGGTCCCAGACACGTCTCTCTAAGGAAAGTGTTTCAAAACAGGGCACCACCACTGAAAAGACCCTTCCCTCAATCACTACCCACCTTATCTCAGGTGGAGGGGGCACCCGGAGGAGAGCCTCCACTGATTACATCGAGCAGGTTGGTGTAGGAACCTTTGGTAAGCTGCTGTCTCTCAGGGCTGGTGTTCACATGTAGCAGAATGAGTTGATAGAATGCTGAGGTAGTAGAATGGACTGAACCACCTCAGACTGCAGGCAAGGGACCACATTTCCCAGTGCGTTTTATACACGACTGACTCTGTCATGCAGTAGAGTGAAAAGGCCTTCTTCAGGTGACACCATGAGGGGCAATAGATGAAGGAAGGAATTATTGTCTGGGGAAGGGGTGTAGCTCAGGGGTAGAGCACATGTTTTGCATTCAAAAAGTCTCAGGCCCAATTCCTGGAATCTCCGGGTAGGGTTGAGAAAGGCTCCTGTTTGAAACCCTAGAGAGCCACTGCTTGTCAGTGTAGACAAGGCAGTACTGAGGATGATGAACCAATGGTCTGATGGTATAAGGCAGCTTCCTCTGGTGCAGCAAGACTTTAAGTGTTGGTCCTAATGGGAGTAAGGGCATTTGTGCTCTGCTTTTAGGCAGCAAGGTGTATTGGGCCGGCACCATCACAATGTTCAAAAAATCTTCTGCAAATCAGAAACCAGCATAGTAGGCACAGGGCCATGTTACCTTCCTCCCTGAAGTGCTACTTTTCTCTGTGAGGGAGCATTCAAACTTAGTAAGCACCACCTACGGTCTTAAGCAGGACATTCCATTCTACGATCTCATCACTACTACATTCTGTTTCGTGCAAAGACCTAGCCTCAGCCTCAGACCTTCCCACCTGCAATTTAAAAAAAACAACTGACCTATTTTACAGAACTGTCATAGGGATCACTACTCAGATAAGTACCTACCTTGAACTGACTGAAGTGGTTTTTAAATACTCAGTGTTGCTGCTGCTGCCGCTGCTGCTGCTCCTATTGTTTTACACAGGCATTCAGCATAGAGTGGGAACCATGCGAGTCAGCCTTTTCACATAATCATGTTACTGGAGTGGCATGGAGAAGGAGTCACAGTGTTCTACTCAGGTATGATACAAATCTGGCCCAATGGGCAGGCAAGGACAGAGAGGTAGGGCTGATTTTCTGTAAGTCACCAGATTGCATATTATTTTATAGTTCCTGTACTTTATAGATTTTGCATGAAGGCAGAGTTGACAAGATAGTCAGTTCTTGTGCTGCTCATAACTTTTCCTGGATATCTGGGATAGGAGCTTGATGAAGAAGGTGATACAGAAGTCTTTCCTACTGTGGTCTTATCATGTATATTGAGCTGGGGGCAAAGAGGAGGCTTTGCCATAGGCAGATATTACAGGACCGGTGATAAGTATATTGTATAATGGATATATCCGACACTAAACTCTTGTCCATTTTAAGAGCATGGGTATATTTCACATCGAATTGGCTGCAATGCATAAACTATAGTCAAATTGACACCCATTTTATTACATAAGCAGAATCCCATGGTGAATTACAGCCTAGTTTGCTTTTGGTGAACACCATTCATTATTTCCCCCTGCATTGTACTCCTATATTTCAAGATATTAACTATACCATGGAAATAATGGATTATAATATGTCATCACAGAGCATACTGTAACTTTATTAGCACTCAAACATGTGTGAAAGCATGTACATACACTCTAGTAGATATTGTTAATGTGTACCCTAAATAAGAATGTGGTGTGTGTGGGAGAGAGATTTTGTCCCATGACAAATGGCTTCAGTGAGTCTGAAAACAGACCAGCAAGCGAACATCATAGTTGGTGCATAACATGAGCAGTATTTCAACAAGGAACACTCACTCTGCCATGGATAGTATTGCACAATTATTTGATGGATTGTTTATTCCTTTCAAATATGTGGTATCAGGTAGTGCTGGGACAAAAGATTCAATAAGCTCTTTTGTCCATGATTCACTTTGTGTTCCACCTGTTTGGTCATATTAAGTTTGCGTTTGGCATTTCTGTGTTGTATCCCAAAACAAACGAAGTCAAGTAGGGAAGAAAGGATTAGGAACTTCCTGTCTACTTTCAGTTAAAAAATATTGCTGTAAATGCTCAGTTTCACCCTGTAAGATATAGGATGAGACGTTAGACAAGCTATTTTCCAGGTGAGTGAAATTGTTACCTTAGAAATGTAGGACTATAATAAACACACAGTCTTTTCAGATCTGACAGGTACAACCTGAGAGAGAAAGTTGGGTATCACATCTGTGTTTTCTTAATTTGAAACACTAGATTGTGACCATGAATAGTTTACTTGTTCCCTTGAAATTAATAGAGTCTACAGATACTGAACAGGGGCGAGGAGATCAGAAGCGAGTTCTGAGAGATTTCCCTCTCCCTTTCCCTAGCACTCTAAGAACACCCATGGTTTCAGGGATATGTTGACTCATACATTGGACTCAAATGCCAGAGCTGTACATAAATACTCAGATATCTATTTATCTGTGCTGACAGCATTCTTTGTTGTTCTTGTCAACTTGTAAATTCTTTCTAGATGTTGCTGTTGTAGCTTGGCTGGTATTTATTTTTGAGTTCGGTGGATTCATTGTCACTGGTTTACATCTTGCAGTTTTTTGAAGAACAACAGGAAGCAGTTCTAATTTCAAGACCAAAATGCAGCCCAGCAAAAGCAGATAATGCCAAACCAAGAAGCAGTGGTCTTTTTTATTGCCTCTTATCTCCAGGTAACAAAATAATCACCTAAGTTTGTCCCCATTCACATTGGTAGAGGCCATTTCATTGTCAGCTTCATGCAAATAAGTATTTACTCTTTCTTGTGTGTGAATATGGAAAAATATTTATTACCCAAGAGCCTTTACAGGTTGAATGCCGAGAAATAAATAATGCAGCCTCAATAAACTAAGCATTTTATTTTTTTAAGTTAAGCTTCTTCTTCTTTATCCTTGGCCTAGGACTCCTCCTCACAAACAAACCATAACAAAAGCTAAAGACATCTTCTACAACAATCCACATTCATTACTGGCTTGTCAGCAACCCCTGTTTTCATGCTATGGTATTTTTCTAATGAGGATGCAGAGTCTTTTTGAACTCCCAGGCCAGCGAAAACAAAACTCTATTTGATTTGCAAAAAATGTATGCCACAGTTAGAGACCTTAGTGAAAACTTTGAGGGAAAACAAAATACCATTGTATTTTCCCTTTCACATTGGTCATAGTAATTATTGTCCTTCTTTTTTTAAAAAAAGCCTCTGTATCATTAATAGAATAGCTGCTGTGAGACTTTCCTTCAACACTGTTTGCTTTTTTATCACAGTAACTAAATACACTGCTGGTTCGTGTACTGTTCTGGAGAAACAGAACTTGGGGAAAACTATTCAGGGGCACAACACACATAATCTTAAGGGCTTGTCCAGTTAGCAGATTATTAATACCTATTTGTTTATATAGTACGTAACATTTAATATTAAAATTTCATGCCATCTAAAAATTAATTTAATCTGCTGCATTTGTACTAGAATCAATGTCATGCACACAAGGAATCTGTGTTTGGGGTAGGTATCAGGACTCATGAGCACTGGCAGCACTTCACAGAGACACTTGCCCCAGTCAAAAAACAGCCTGTGTCCTCTTATTCCCACCAGAGACCTGTAGGGCCAAACCGTGTATAGGTTGCAATAATCTTTTCTGTGGCACTGCAGAGTAGTGCCTCTGTAAGGGTTTACCCAGAAAGAAAGGAGGAAGGAAAGATCATAATGAAAAATACAAGGGAGAAGGGGTAGTTCTGTCACTCCACCCCAGAATGAGGCACCAGGGAAGGCTTCAGTTTCTTTTCCGACTGAGGCCCTGAAGGTATACGAGGTTGAGGCGGCCACTTTGATGAAGCTAAGCAGGTCTGTCTGGGTCTGGTCAGTGCTTGGAGGGGGGACCAGGTGGGAATCCAAAGTAGCCACCTCAAGTTCCACCATGATGGAGGAAAGGTGGAAATATAAATGTGATAAAATAAATAAATAAACAAGAGCTTGATTTCTTCCTAATGGTCAGGGAGAGTCGCCAGTTCTAGGCTCTGTTTATCTCCTGCAAACCTCCATCTTCTCCTGTGACACATCCTGCCTCTTCCTTTATCTTTCCCTTTCCTTGTTTCTCCTCTCTTTGCCTTCCTTCTAGCTCAGTGTTCTCCAACCTTGGGTCCCCAGATGTTTTTGGCCTACAACTCCCAGCATGCCCCTGCCAGCGTAGCTGGCGGGGGCATGCTGGGAGTTGTAGGCCAAAAACATCTGGGGACCCAAGGTTGGAGAACACTGTTCTAGCTGCTCCTCTCTGCTTCCTTCCTTTGCCTGCAAGAGGATGTACTGTTTTTTATTCTTGAAGCTGAAGGCTCCACCTTCCTTCCCCAGCCTGTTTGATGAGTCCTGGTTCCAGCCTCTGTTAGCTGCTTGGCACTGCTTCTTAACTGCAATGCAGTGCAGCCCCGGTTGCCGGCCAGATGGGCGATTAATAAATGTAAATAATAAATAAATAAATAAATGGGAGAAGCTCATCTTGTATGTTGCTGAGAAGCTGGTTCAAGAAATGACTTTTACCAGCACCTTTTGTTGTGCAATTTTAGCTATGTTTTATAAATCATTTTTATAAATGTGTTATAGTGCTTTATACATTTTATCATCACAATACTATTAATTACAGTAATACCTTGGATTGCAAGTAACTTGGTTTGAGAGTGTTTTGCAAGACAAGCAAATTTTTAAATATTTACCGGTATTTAAATTTTTTTGACTTGATACACAATCGACATCTTGCAATACAAGTACAGTCATGCCTTGGATTGAGAGCATAATTCGTTCCAGAAACGTGCTTGTAATCCAAAACACTCTTATATCAAAACGAAATCCCCCAAAAAAAATTTGTACAGAGATTTTTAATTTAAGCCGTACTACAGTACTTGTATTGCAAGACGTCGCTTGTATATCAAGTAAATAAATAAATAAATATTTAAACATTTGCTTGTCTTGCAAAATGCTCTCAAACCAAGTTACTTGCAATCCAAGGTATTACTGTACTGTAGTATGGCTTAAATTAAAAATCTCTGTACAAATTTTTTTGGGGGGATTTCGTTTTGATATAAGAGTGTTTTGGATTACAAGCACATTTTCTGGAACGAATTATGCTCTCAATCCGAGGCATGACTGTAAAGGCAATTTATACCTTGTGTTTCTTCTGCTGGTATGGGGCTGACAGTGTGATGTGAGCACAGCTAGCTGCTGACTGGCTACAGGACAGTTCAAATTGTGTGACTTAGAAATCTGGACAACTTTCCCCACTACTATTAAGGGCCAGTTTATGCATGCATGTTCATTACTTGATTACTCCTGTCTCAGTGTGTAAACTGAATCCCCTGAAAAAGCACTGAGTTTCAGATGATACGAAAAGGTGTGTTGTTGTTGTTTGGCGGTATGATCAATCACACAAGTAAATTAGACACTGCAGTTATTAAGCAGTCACAATACTGCTGGTTCACCTGTGTGAACCAGCCCTTAGTGTGCAACAAATATGTGAAGAGACAGAATGGGAGAGCCCATGTTTAATCCCAGACCTGATCATTATCTTGTCCATCTGCCCATGTGCCTTTCTTTGCTTCCTCCCTCCTTTCCTGCTGCCTTTTAACCATTATTTCAGACATGCAGAAATGTATGTGGGAAATTCTTGGCTTGTGCCAGACTAAGTCCCTGGGCAGAGCCAGTTTTGCTGGCTCTTCACTCCTTGCTTAATTCAAAATACAGCTCCTGTTTATAATTTTTACAGGGGGAAAAATGTTGCTGTCTGGGGCATGACAGCAGTACATCTCCAAGCAGCGTTTTGTTGGATCGTTTGCTATTTTAATCAATGCATCCAACATGGACAGCGGAATAAGCCAACACGACTATTTTCAAATTTAAAAAGAATGTATCCCGTGCTGCTGTTTTCCAAAAGAAAGACTCATCCTGTTCTTGTTGTAATTAACATTTGGAAACTATTGATATCTGAATTAGCTAGAGCAACAACAACAAAAACAGATCTTTCTTAAATATTCCCAGAAGATCAAATGCAGAAAGCTCTTTGTTAATCAAAGAACCTGCATTTGCTATGGCAGAGGCAGGCAGGGTTGTGTTGTTTAAAAACAAAACAGTTGAGGGAGAGTTAATTTGTAGCATAACGAGGTCATTGCCCTCATCATGATTTCAATCCCATGCAACTTGACCTACCGCTTTATTAGCCTGGTAATTGTTTCTGTTCATGCCAGGGATAGAACAATAAAGTCAATGCAGAAATGCGATCTTCCTAAGAGCAATACTAACAACTTGATGTCTGCACAATTAAATAATTCATTGGACTTTCAGATACTCTAGTTTCCAGAATGCTTTGTCTGAGGTAAGCTAATATTATCCCCTGTGGTGGCAAAAAAAGAAGAAGCCCTAAACCAAAACAAAAATTCCCCATAATCTGTTCTCTAAAAGAGAGACGGTAGAGAGAGATTCATTAATTATATTCTTCCTGCCTGGGCAGTTTTCTCAGACATAAATGGTACACTGGCAAACAAATTATCACTCTGTATGTGTGTTTTTAAAGTTGCAGCCTTCAAAGATCTGTTGGCTTTTTCACATCAAATATTTTATAACACAGTCGATCCACATCAGTAGCCATCATTAAAAAAAAAAAAACCACCTTGTTAACCATAGTAGGAGCAAGGGAGGCAGAATGAGAGTAGAGTTGCTTGGACAGTAAGCCCAGGAAGGCAAAGTGGTAGGCCTCATTAGGCTGTCCTCGAGATGCTTGAAGAATTCAATCTTTGCGAAGTCTTAGATGAAATGACCTGATCCACATCTCTTCAACTAATATATGGATTGGAACTTAGCAATCTATCAGATTTCACACTTGTCCAAATGGTGTGATATGCATTAAAATAATATTTTGAGAGGATTATATATAAAGAAATGTGCAGGTTACTGCAGAAACAAAATGGAATGGAATTATGGGTAAAATGAAAGGGGCACACTGTTTTTGCCAGTGCACCTTTTGCGACCCTCCTTCTCCACCTCTTCAGGAATGATAGCTCTGCTTAGGTCCACATAGCGCAGGGGTGAGGAGTGTGTGGCTCCAGATCTTGTTGGACTACAACTCCCACCAGCCCTTGCCAGCATAGGCAATGGTGAGGGACAATGGGAGTTGCAGTACAACAAGATCTGGAGGGCGACCCTGACATAGTGCCTTGCATGCAGCACAGTGGCTGTGCCTGTGACCACACAATTGGCTTTCCTATTGGTTACTCTCTCTTACTAAGATGTTTTAAAGATATTTTAAGATGTTTTAATGATGTTTTTTATGATGTTTTTATGATGTTTTAATAGTATGTATTGTGTTTTGTTTATGTATTTTATATTTTTGCTGTTCCCCGCCTCGATCTAGACGGAGAGGCAGGTAAGAAATAAATTATTATTATCATCATCATCATCATCATCATCATCATCATCATCATCATCATTATTATTATTTCATTTTAGCTTATCCCCAACTGAAAAAGATGCCAGGATAGCAATTTCTCTAACCCTTATGATCTTTCTTCAAAACTAAATGTACAGTTGTTCTGGGAAACAAGAATATGGTCTGGCTATTATAACAAATTAGTACAATTGTCAAAGACATAATATTGGTCCAGATTCAAATGCATGCTGAAGGTGATATTACAAACTTTCTTGAAAGTGACTTTTGTTTGATTGAAAGGCAGAAACCGTCTAAGAAAAAGGACATTCCAGGTCTTTTAATTTTCTGAGTAAAGTTTAATTTTACAGTTGAAAGTCATGTGCACTAAAACTCATATAACCTGGGGTGCCGTATGTTGCCGTAAATCAATGCGTATTTAATCAAAATGAATTTGCTTTTGTTTTTAGGTTGCTGCATTATTCTCCATCAATGTAATGAGGTCACTCTTGCACTTAATTAATTGTACATAGTTATACTGCCCACCCCCCTTTGCCTTCCGGCTATACCCGAGATTTCATATAACATTGATGGATGATCGGTCGGTACCTACTTTCCAAATGGGCCAAGCAATAAAGTTCAGCTGTAAATTGATTTTTTAAAAGAGCAATTTAATTATTCTAAATTTCAGATTACTTACAAGCTTTTCTCATAACAGAACATGGATAACCCCAGGGTCAAGACTGCAAAGGTAAAGAATGTTCGTGAATTTTTGGAGTGCTGAGGAATGGCCAGTGAGTCTAAGGATCATAATTCATGAGATAGGTAAAAGGCCCAGTATTCTAGAGGCATGAGCGTGCCTGTTAAGCTGGAGAGATCAAACGACATTCCATTATAAACCTTGGATGTTCTAAAGCCCTATTCAGGCATTTGCCTGAACACATGAGGGGTTAAGATGTGTAGCATAGGACCATGAATGCTGGCCCCACCTCATATGTCTCTGGGCATGCTCCCCCCCCCAGTCCTGACCTTGCCATGTTCACTTGGCAAGGTCCTAAAGGGAGTTTTTCCCCCTTTCTTTTTTTTAACAACTGGTCTAGAGCATATCTCTCTGTTCATGTCCTACTTCCCCCCTTTTAATTCTTGGATTTTATTCTCAGTCTTTTTTATTTATTTGGTGTGTAAATAAATACATGTGGACCCTGCCTTCTGAGCAGTTAAAAATGTTTATTTCTTTCTCTCCCTCTTTTCAGCAACTGATCTTTGCACAGGTGTAACATACATTTCAGGGGGGGGGGGTTCTTGCCCCTTTAACAGCATCCAAAAATTCAAGGAAATAGATATATTTTCTCTATTTATCTAATAATAGAAACTGAAATGGCAAGCATGATGAGATAATATTACCAGTGCTATAGTTAACTAACAACATAATAGAATATTTGAAATCTGCATCACATCTGAGTTTTCCAAGCTCCAACAGGCAGTGTCAAACGTAGAAATAGGGGACAAGGCAGAAGAGGAGAATTCATCCATTGGCTGGTGTTGTCATGATGAACCTCAACTTTCATTAAGAGAACCCTTTCCTTCCTGCTCTTCTGAGGGAAATGGAACATTTATTGGGAGAAGTCTCCCTCCAGATGAAATGATGCCAGTTCACCATATGTAGTCTCCTCTCAGCTTTAAGGCAGTATGTCTCCTGCTTGCTCAGATGACAAAGTTCAAGAGAAGAAGGTTGACAGATATTCTCAGACACCTGGAATATTATTAATGAAGACGTGTATACCATAGCATCTAATTTTAAAATAAATATATACTTTGCATTATGCATTAAGCTTGGATATTACTATCTTAGCGTGGTCAGGTCTTACTAGTCATTTGTTATTTTAACTTACTGATGATAAACTATTAAGCATAGCTGATATTGTGGTTTTGAAATTGCTATTTATTCATGTTCTGTGGAATGTGCTCCCTCATAACCTACAATTGACCTCCCACTCTCTTGGCTTTTAGAAAGGGTGTGAAGACATATCTTTTTCATTTAGCCCTTTAAATTATATAGTTAATGTTTTAATGTTTTACTGTTTTTAGTGTTTTGGTGTTTTTATAAATTGTTTATTGATTTAAATTGTTATGCATCACCTTAATGGCTTTTTAGCAAATAAGGGTTGTGTGCGTGTGCGTGTGCATGTGCGTGTAAATAATAAATAATAAATACATTTATATAGCTTATTAGTTGCTTTTCTCTAAAAAGTATAAAGCAACATACAAAAATGTAATAACTTAAGACAATATACGGTATCAAAGCAACAAATAGGTGGGTAAATCCAACAGCAATAAAGAGGTATAATGTAAATATGTTACCTAGTTGTATATACTGGCAGGGAGATACCTAGTGGCGCCTTTGTCAACTTGGTGTCCTCCAAAATGTTTGGACTAGAAACTCCCAGAATTCCTGACTGTTATCCATATTGGCTGGGGCTGATGGGACTTGAAGTCCAAAACATATGGAGGGGACCAGGTTGGAGAAGGCTCTATTACTTCCAGAAGGCTCTATAAGATAGAAGAATTAAAAAGACTAAAAACAAAATAATGAAAGGACTGTTCATGCACTCAAACTATAAAATGAAGTCGGGGGCCTTTGAATAATCTCCTGTTCTGAAGTGAAATCTGGTGGTCTCAACGTTCCTTTAGGCAATGCAGCTTTTGCTATTCGGAGCAAGATAAAACACAGCATGTGGTGGACTCTGTGGAGCACATTTCTCTATTAAAAGGCAGCTGCAATCTGTTTCATTGCAAACAGATTAGATAGACTTTGGCACATTGTCAGTATGATTCCTGGATGGATAGCTCTACTTACTCTGAGACCAACTGATATATAACATATCAGTGAGCAAATGTGTGTATAGCACCTTCAGAGTGGGAAGTCTCCATTCAAATCAATTTTCTTTAGTGCATTTTAAAGTTGATAATATTTTGAGAATAAAGGGTCTATGGGGTTCTTATTCCTAAAACATAGTCATAAGAATGTAAGAACATAAGAAAAACCACACTGAATCACACCAAAGGCCTATCCAGTCCTGCATTCTGTTCACACAGTGGCCATCCAGCTGCCTGTGAGAAGTTCACAAGTAGGACATGAGTGCATTAAACAGCATGCTCCCGCTCATGTTCCCTAGTAACTGGTACTGAGATGCATATTGGAGGTAATATATAGCCATCATGACTAGTACCCATTGATATCCTTCATCACGTTGTCTGATCCCCTTTGAAGCCCATCCGCATTGGTGGCCATCACAAAATCTTGTTAAGGGAATGGAGTTATAATGAATCCTTTTAGACACATCTTCTCTTGTCATCAAATTAGAATTTTCATTCTCAGACCCCATAATGATGAGAAAGTAGCTGATCGTGTGTGCGTGTGTGTGTGTGTGTGTGTGTCTGTGTGTGTGTGTGTGTGTGCGTGCTTTAAAAAAAGATTAAGTAGGCTTGTTTCCAGTGTTAATATTATGTTCATATTGTTACAAATTTTATCTATTTAGGCTACAATCCTATGTTGAGTTACAAGGGAGTAAGTGCCATTGAGTACAATGAGACTTCGTTCTCAGTAAACATTTTTAGGATTGCACTGCTAAAGTATTCATATCCTGCCCTACGTTTTGAAATCAGAGTGGCTTTATTGTCTCAGAAATCATGTCCTGAAATCCACAGGCTGATCCTTGAGCTTAAGCAGCAATATTGATATAAAACTCTTTTTAATGGAAGCCCAAACTAATGTTTCTGTGCTAGCCTGACCTCCAAAGTCCATCATAATGAAAGAAAAAGGCCATAAGTCCATCTCTGGATGGAACTACATGTTACAAGAAATGCTTGTCACTAAAAATGGAGAAGAAAGGCGATTTCAACACCAGCTTGCCAACTATGGCTGCTGCCCTGTTTCTTTTAATGTGCAGTTCTGCCTTATGCATGGCAAGTGTCTGACAAATATTTCAAAAGCTTACTTAGCAGGATTACTCCCACAGAACTTTAATTATTGCTTAATTAGGCTGCAATAGAACACCCAATTAGCTGGGAGTAAGCCCCTTTGAACTCAATGGGACTTATGAGTAGACTTGTAAAGGACTGCACGCACTATTAACTTCCTTTTTCTGGTTGGATAGAGAAAAATACTTCATTCAGGACATTGATTTAATTTTTGATAACTGCAACCTTACAGTTACTTTATTAAGTAGATCTTTGGAAGAGCTCTATCTGGCCTTTTCATACCACCCTCCCACAGACTAAAATCTTTGCTGACATACTATCATTCTGCTGCTTTAGATATATGCCACTGATGTAGTAATTGATAGATGTCATTGTGCCGACAATGGATTGAAATGATGGACTATTACAGCAGGAAGCATTATGAAGCAAATTTGGTTGTAAATTATTCCTAATGTTCTTTATCAAAGTGTAGAGCTGACATACTGAAGAAGATATTTCATATCCTGTTACTAGCCTTTTGTGAAATTAAATATAATGTTCATAGAAGATCCAAAATGGTCACATTAGAATCTGCTTGGCCATTTCCCCCTTCAGACACCTTCTGTTTCATTTCTTTTAAAGACCTATGTGGCATTGCTTCCAACTTTCAAACCATCACCAGATGCCATTTAGGCATCTGAAATGTAGGCTGGTTTATAGATGTTTTATTGTTTTGTACTCCTTTTGTTTTCTTGGTATTTTTTGTGTTAGTTTTCATACTTCCCAACATTTCACATGAGCAAATGGGAATACTCATGTGTACTTGTAACACTTGCACCAAAATTTGAACACCCACCTCCTCACACATTGCTAAACATTGCTTTTTGCTGGGTATATGCTGTCCATTTCCTTTTGCAATAGCTTGTCCTGAACTTCTTTGAAAGAAGGGAGGATCAGGGTGAGTGTCTCTTAAGCGGGTTGGAGCCCCAGCTGTTTAGAAATAAAATGCCTGTACAACTTTTTCCTCCTTCTCACTCTCCTTCAAGGAGAGGGCCTTTCCTTCAGCACCTTCAAATTGTTAGCCTCTCACTTGAATGGTGATGCCCAGAAACTGATGTAGAGTTGATACTGCTGTTTATACAACAGTGTCACCTTTTTCTGCCTTCAAGTCATTCGTGCTATACAGTCTAAGGGTGCAATTCTATTGGCTGTCTAGGTGTTTTTGAGGGCTAGGGGACCATGGCAGATATCCAATCACTCACACTCCTCCCAACCTGAATAGGATGCCCATAATCCTCCAAGTTCGGGGGGGGGCTATGGGCAGCCTCATAGGATCATGCTGTAAAAAGGCATTTGCCTCTTTTGTGACAAGATTGGGGTGTTGAATTCTTTTCATTATTTATTTTATTTATTATTATTTATTATATGTATACCCTGCCTTTTTTCCTGCAAGGAACCCAAGGCGGCTTACATAATCCTCCTCCTCCTCCTCCTCCTCCTCCTCCTCTCCATTTTATCCTCACAACAACCCTGTAAGGTAGGTTTTATTTATTTATGAAATTTATTACCTGCTTTTCATTATAAAACTATCCCAAAGCAGGGTACAAAACACTGTAAAATCATACAGACATTAAACGATAAAACATTAAAACAGGGGAGAACAGTAACACAGGTAAATTACTGTTTACAAGATGCAGCAACACAAATTCAGTCAAAAGTCTGGGTGAGCAAATAAGTCTTTAGTTAGCACTGAAAGCTTGTAAGATTTGATACCAATCATACCGTATGTCACGCATATTTGCCCCAGAAGTCTTTGCACTCTTGTTTAAGCATCCTGAGACTCTTGCAGCAGCCTGCATAATGGGCTGTCTGACAAATAGTCACCCTGATTAAACATATATGTTCTTCTCTACATCTCTCATAGAAAGGGATATTTTCCCTTTCAGGGAAAATGTAATATTAGGTACATTCAGGACCGGTGCAGGGCAGTTTGGCGCCCTAGGCGAAATAAAATTTGCACACCCCCCTCTCGTGCCGTGGGGGGGCTCCGGAGCAAAGCAGCCCTGCTCTGCAAACACCGCCGCCACCGCCGCCACCGCCGCCACCGCCGCCACCTACCTACCTACCTACCTTCCCCTGCCCTGGCTGCTGCCGCCGCCTCCAAAGAGGAAGTGACGCGACGGGACCCCCGCGCTCTGTTTTTTGCCGGGGAAACCAGGGCAACAGGGCTGTTTAAGCCCTGTTGCCCTGGTTCCTCCCGCCAAAACAACGCGGGAGGGGCTCCGGAAGCGACGCTGAGAAGGTAGGTAGCGGGGGGAGGCGCGGGGAGGGTGGGGGAGGGGGTGGCTTCGGCGGGCGGGGGAGGCGTGGCGGCGGCTTCGGCGGGCGGGGGAGGTGCGGCGGCGGCTTTGGTGGCTTCAGCGGGCGGGGGAGGTGCGGTGGCGGCTTCGGCAGGCGGGGGAGGTGCGGCGGCGGCTTCGGCGGCTTCGGCGCTTCGGCGGCTTCGGCGACTTCGGCGACTTCGGCGGGCGGGGAGGCGCTTTGGCGACTTCGGCGGGCGGGGGAGGTGCGGCGGCGGCTTCGGCGGGCGGGTGGGGCAGCAGGGGAGGAGGCCCGGCGGGGGTGGCGGGGCGGCGGCAGCGAAGAGGAGCACAGCGTTTCTGCGCCCTCTTCAGCCACGTGCCCTAGGCAACCGCCTAGTTTGCCTAGCGGTAGCGCCGGCCCTGGGTACATTCTCATATTAAGCTTGAATCATTTTGATTCTAGCAAAGGCATTCACTGTGACATGCTGTAACTTTTCACTGTATTTTTCTTCTGACCTCTTCCTTCCATTGTTAACCCAAGTGACAAGTGAAAAACAAGGTTGAGCCATTTCTCACTTAAACTGAAGAAGCAATAACACGTGGTTCAGATAAGAAAGTTGAAGGAAGGATGGCTGGTTAGGTAGTAAAGATAGTATTGTTAATATTTCTGCTTATGACATTAATGAGTGAAGATGGTATGAAATATTTTGGGAAGTGAATAGGACTAAAAACAGTTCAGGGTTATGCTAGCCCAAAGGCAATAGAGGTTGAGGAAGAGAACTCAGATGATGTGACTTAAAATCAAGCATCCAGTTTTTGGAACTTGAAGGAAATCTGCTGTGCAGCAGTGCTGACAAGGACATGAAATAAATATATTACTCTGAGATCATAGCTGGGAAGTTTGGTGAGAATAATAGCTACAGAGTGATGAGCTTAAGTTCCTTTCTTTGTTAAGTATCACATAACCATGATAAGGAATCATCAATTGGGGAGGCTGGTGACACCTATGTCAGTGGGGTCCTTATCCATTGCAGTTTTTATTCTGAGCTTTATAGGAGCTATGCATGGTGCTTCATGGTGGTGAACCTATTTTGGGGGTGGAGTTCAGCACCATGGATAAAGTTCAAAATAAAAGCTGCAATGGATCAGGAGCCCCACTGACATAGGAGTCACCAGCCTCCCCTGATATCAATATTAGCAATGGAGCGGAGAGATTTCAGGATGAGAACATTTATCCTCATCTTGACTTCTCTACTCCTTGGGTCAGCTCAGAAATTTCATATGGGCAAGACATTTTACTTCTTTTTTTAAGGCATGCTCCTGAAACAATTCTTACAAAGACTTTTGAAATGTATTTTGCTTGTTGTAGTAACTACTTTGTATTGTTTAATATGTCCTATTCTCTCATACCATATCTTGTTATCATGTAAAGAATGCTTGAGATTTTGAAGTAAAAGATGGAAAGACAAGCCTGATCTCAGAGTCCTGTAGAATAATTTTTGTGTGTCTATATCAGGATAGAACCCACATATCCTAGATGACACTTTGCTCTGGAGAAATAGAGTGTGATCAATTTATTGTAGGTCTATGAACAGCTACATATAGAAATCACATTGCAGAAAATCCCAAGGCAAGGGCAAATTCATCACATATTATATGAGGTGGAACAGAGTTCTACAATCAGGGTGCCTGTATCAAGAATGCCCTCTCTTGGGTTGCTACATATCAAACCCTAGGCATATGCGGCACCGACAAGAGGGCATTCCCACTAGATCTTAATATCCCTTAATAAGGGAGAAGGTGCTCCATCAGGTATCCAGGTCTAAAGCCATGAAGGGCTTTGTATGTCACCACAAGCACTTCAAATTTGGCTTGGTAGCTTATTGGTATCTATTGCAACTCCTTCAGAAGAAGTGGTGTAGTTTGTTCCCAGTAGACTGTCCCACTCAGCAGCCTAGTAGTGGCAGCATATTGCACTAGCTTCAGCACCAACCTCACAGGCTGCCCCACATGAAGCACATTGCAGTAGTCCAATCTTGAGATTACCATTGCATGGATCACTGTGGCCAGGGTATCCCAGTCCAGGAATGGCTGTAGGTGGTGTACCAACCAAAGTTGGAAAAGGCACTCCTTGTCATGGAGGCCGCTTGTGTCTCCATTGACAGCGGTGGATCTAGGAGCACCCTCACGTAACACACCTGCCCCTTCAGAGGGACTGCAACTCTGTCCAGAACAGGCAATTTCCCTAATTCCTGGACAAGGAAACCACCTATTTACAGTGCCTCCATCTTGTCGGGATTCAGTCTCAGCTTATTGGCCCTCGTCCAGCTATAACCCCTAAATTCCACTGTTTGGTCACTTTCCCCCATCTTATATATTTGTTCTTGTTGAATTTACAGTCAACTTCTCCATTTATTTTTGGATTTTTAGCCTATGCTGAAACTTGTCTGTAGCATCTGTGACATGGATAAATCTGCCACCCACTCTTTTATTTACTTTTTGTTACAAAGATGTCGAATAGCATTAGTCCCAAACTTCTATGAAACCCTTCTTGTTAGTGCTCCATCCTGATCTCTAGACTTCTATTGTGCAATCACCCTGTCTCATTCATGGAATTTTACAGGGTGTCTAGATGTTGTTGTCTTCTATTTGTAACCCTCCTGCATTTTCAACCACTTCTTCCACCTTTTTTCTTACCACAGAAAATCTGTTAAAGAGGGAAAGATGGAATAGCTCCACAATGTTATTTGGTAGAACCAGGAGCCCTCCATCTGAAAGCACCCTTGGCACATTCATTATTAGTCTGAATGAACTTCTTCACCCAACTGAGTGTCCATTTTATGGTAGTTACTTTTAACTCTAGATGTATACCTGCTTGTTTTAATGCTTTAAAACTCTTGTACAGCTCAGTGTGTGTTTACTCAAGAGGAAGTTTCACTGAGTTCAGTGGGGCCAATCCCAAGTAAGCAGGACCAGCCCTACCATTAGCTAGAGGGAGGCAGCCATCTCAGTTGGCTGAGTTGGGGTGTCATGAAAGAGCAGCAAATTGTTAGTTATATAATTTATTATTATTGTAATTTTGCTCTCAGGGAGAGGTGGCTTGTGTGACTGACTGCATCAGATACCAAAATAACCTGGCCAACTTTGTATACTATGTGCATTGACTTGGCAGAGGGGGACATTTGCTGTTGTGCCTCAGTGACATGTCTGACCCTAACAGCAGCCAGGATGACTCATCAGATGAAGAGCTCAACCTACCAAAGTATACTCTCCCTGTGGGCCCCCCTGATATTAGCAACACCCCAGGCACTTCTGACATGAGGGGGAAGATGCATTGGGCCCCTCTACAGCAGTGGACTCTGAGGGATCCCCAGATGGGACCCCTGAGGACTGTAGCTCACCTGTGGTGGCAGAGGAGGAAACAAAGCGCCTATTCAGCCCTTCGAGCACATCAGCTCCAAAAGGTGGATGCACAGGCTGCCACTTGGAGACAAAGCACATGCCTCATGAGCAAGGCCCTCCTCATGAATAAGACGTTTGCCAAAGGGCCTGTAATGATCTGCAGCTGAGCCCTGGATTCAGCTCTGGAAGTACTGGCTATATCCAGGACCGGTGCAGGGCTGTTTGGCGCCCTAGGCCAAATTATATTTAGCGCCCCCCCTCGTGCCGTGGGGGGGGCTCCGGAGCAAAGCAGCCCTGCTCTGCAAACCCCCCCGCGCCGCCACCGCCGCCACCACCTACCTCCCCCCCCCGCTGCTGGCTGCTGGCTGCTGGCTGCTGCCGCCTCCTCCTCCTCCGACGCGACAGGACCCCCGCGCTTTTTTTTTTTGCCGGGGAAACCAGGGCAACAGGGCTGTTTAAGCCCTGTTGCCCTGGTTCCTCCTGCCAAAACAACGCTGGCGGGGCTCCGGAAACGACACGAAGGTAGGTAGGTGGCTGGCAGCGGGCAGGCGGGCGCGGGGGGGAGGTGCGGCGGCGGGCGGGGAGGCGCGGCGGAGGCGGCAGGCGGGGCAGGAGCGCGCCAGCGGCGAGGAAGGAGCGCAGCGTTTCTGCACCCTCTTCCGCCACGCGCCCTAGGCAGCCGCCTGGGTCTGCCTAGCGGTAGTGCCGGCCCTGGCTATATCAGCTCTCAGTTGGAACTCTAGAGCTTTTAGAAACAACAATGTCTCACTTCCAGCTCAAGTGCCTTCTGCATGAGGTCTTCTGACCTTGCTCTGTCACTGAATTGTTGGGCTCCTGCTTCACTCTGCTTCTTAGACTGCTTATCTGTGTGTTTTGCCAATGGGAATTGCCCATAGGCAATTGTTCTTTTTAGAATATTCATAATGCAGTGAACACACTAATGGGTGAAGGAAAGATTTTGTTAAAGAGAAGCAGATAAACAAAATTGTTGAAGCAAAAGTAAGCAAAATATGATAATTGTGGCAAATCTACTACATTGCATGATAAAGCATATGTTTCTTCTGCCTCTGGGAACCCCATACTTTATCTTTCTTTTTTTAAAAATTTTATTTCGTTATTATAACCTACATACAACACTGTAAAACAAAAACATACAACTACAGTAAATCATAAGGTGCACCCCATCATCATCATCATCAGGCGATCACTCGTGACCGAGTAAGATTGTCTTCCGGGATAAAAGGAGGAAATTCTAAAGAAGATTGTGTAGACTCTAGCGATGGGCCCGTAAGTGACTGTGGAGGCCAATTCTAGATCCACACAGCTTCCCACAGTGAGGACACAGGTTACCAGATAGAAGATGGTCCTGTAAAGGATTCATTTGACGTGCTTTTCGCTTAGCACGTTTCTCCCTTTCACCTTGCACTCGGGCTTCTTCAAAGTCCATGGAACCTTTGTGAAAGGCCAACCTCCAGTTAGATCGTTCATGGGCCAGAGCTTCCCAGTTTTCGATGTTTATATTGCATTTTTTTAGATTAGCCTTATGAACATCTTTAAACCTCTTATATTGACCACCGATATTCCGCTTTCCATCCTTGAGTTGGGAGTAAAGTAACTGCTTTGGGAGACGGCAGTCCGGCATTCGAACAACATGACCGGCCCACTGAAGTTGACCAACTAATATACTTCCATCCCCTTAATCAATTGAATTCCACATTCCAAAAATATAACATGTCCTGACAAGGCATACTCCCCTTCCCCTTTATTATTACATAGTCTAATAATTGATTCCATATATCCATAAAATTATTCTTCTTTAACTGTCCCTTTTTGCATTTAATACTACAAGTTAGTTTATCGTTTAGGGCTATGTCCCAGACTTCCTTATACCAATCAGTGATTAGAAAAACATGTTTTACTTTCCATTTTCTCGCTATCATTAACCTAGCCGCAGTTAACAAGTTTACAGTTAGTTCTTTTGTATTTTGGGCACAAGTGACTTTATCGGTTATTGATAAGAATGCAAATTTAGGACAGACCTCTAAATTAATACCAATAATTTCTGATATTTCTGTAAAAACCTCTCACCAAAATTCCAGTACATTTTTACAACTCCACTACATATGGGCATATGTGCCTATTTCCCCATATTTTATCTTATCAGCAAATCAGATAAGGTCAGTGGCAAATGCACTCCAATGACCTGGGCCTACAGCACCAGTCCAGATTGGTTCTATTGTGGCGAGGTTCTATTAGAGTTCACCCATCGCTGGTTAAGGGGGTTCCTGGTGGCCGAAGGGGCTGGCAGTTGATTCTTTCTTCAGCACTGGCAATGGGACTGCATCCCACACCACACCTGAAGGCAGCAGGCTAGCTTAGGGAGCTTATAATTTTGCCTTGAAATAGATTGCTGCAATTATCAACTTTTTAAAACTGCTTTTGTCTAATAAAATCTTTCCTTCACCCATTAGTATGTTTATTGTATTCTGGATCCTAAAAAAGAACCATTTGGTGAACTGTTTATTGAACAGTTGTGCCTCAGACCTTCCTTTTGGAACTCTCCCTCTTGCCTGGTAAAACTGTGCCTTTGGCCTTTGCCTGTTTATTGATTTGCCTCTTTAATTTCTTAACACTGAGTCTGATCCAGCCTAGGCAGGACACTTAGGCAACAGAAGGTCTTGGGCTGGCCTTGCAAGTAAGTGTACCTAGGATTTGTCCTATCTGAAGGATGCTATTATGGGATGTTTGTACCATCTTGAGAACATTGTATGAACTAGGTACGTTATCATTCTATGATTTGTTTGTTCTTTCTTGCCTCTGTTTTACTATAATCACCTATGTGATGCTGTCTGCTGGGGGAAAGAAAAGATGTACCGTATTTATCAGTTTAAAGGGGAGAATTATTATTATTATTATTATTATTATTATTATTATTATTATTATTATTATTAATATTTATTTATCGCCCACCTGGCCGGCAACCGGCCACCCTGGGCGATGTACATAGAATAAAAACAATAAAATACATTTAAAACAATATAAAAATTTTAAAATCTTAACCCACCCCATATTCCCGCCTGAACAACCAGGTTTTTAATCAGCGACGGAAGCTCAGCAGAGAGGGGGCATGGCGGAGGTTACTCGGGAGAGAGTTCCACAGTACGGGGGCCGCCACAAAAAAGGCCCTCTTCCTCGTCCCCACCAGTCTAGCTGCTCTGGCTGAAGGGACAAGGAGAAGGCCATCCGTGCAGATCTTGTTGAGCGGCCCAATTGGTGTTGCTGGAGACACTCCTTGAGATAGACTGGACCGAAGCCGCATGATTCAAGAACTTTCTAAAGGAAATCTCTTGGATCCTCTTTTTCTACAAGTTGGGACAAATATAACAGTGAATCCCTTATGACCCACAGAGAGCACTGTAAGTTTTGCTGACCTGTGGAGGGAGCAGCCCAGGGATCAGCAGTGATTGACACTAAAGTTAGACTTTGAAAATTAACTTATTAAATATTAACGGTCAGTATTATGATGGCTTTAAAAGATTAGGATCTCTTTCATGCCAAATCAAAGGGCTGATTTATCTGTGATGGCTGATGAAAGGTTAAAGTCACAGTAGTTTGAGAGATCATCACTTTAACCTTTATTTCAATGTTGTCTCCAGGGAAATATAAAAATGTATGTAGGAGGATGACTTGCAGTAGAGCAGTGGAAAATAGTCTGCTGGCAGGACTGGTGGTTTCAAAGGCTTGCTGGTGAGATAGTTAACCTATCACCCCTGGGTTTCTTGTTCAAAACCCACTCAGGTCAACAGCAACCAGACATTATTCTTCAGTTCTTTCTGTCATATCAGACTCTCAAGGCAATCTGCCCTACCGTTTAAGTCAATTGGCTGCTTATGTGTCCTGCTGGGTGTTCTGTTCCTCTGGAAAGTTCAAACAGCTACCGTTCTTGCCTTTCTTAAAGTAACCTGTGTGGTCACTCCGTCCATACCTGATAATAACTTGTTGCACTTGAAAATGAATCCACACAGCCTGACTCTTGTTAGCTAGGCAACTGCTGGAGACACTGAGCACTTCCTTTGAACCAAAAGTGTAAGCTGAGGACAATGTCAATCAGCAGCCAATTGGGGCTCTCAAATGTGAGTATGGCCTGTGTAGTACCTGTGTTTGCAAACATGCACACTTGACACAGAAATATCTGAAGTATACACCTAAAAATGTGATGCGAGAAGTGTCTCCATTCCTTCTTCCCACATTGTGTATAGATTTTGTGAGTGATGCTCAGGAGCAGGGCAGTCTCAAGATATTTTGCTGCCTGAGGTGAAGGACAAGATGGCACCCCCTCCTATTCCATGTACAAAAGCCAACTGGGCTGGCAGTTGATTCTTTCTTCAGCACTGGCAATGGGACTGCATCCCACACCACACCTGAAGGCAGCAGGCTAGCTTAGGGAGCACTAGGCAAGCTGTGTGGCCCACAGGCAGCTCTCTCCTCCAACATCTTGCTGCTGCCGCCGCCTCTCAACATCCACTGCCTGAGGCGACTGCCTCACTCTGCCTAATGGTAGGGCAGGCCCTACTCAGGAGCACACGTGTGTCCATAACTTCCACTTGGGAAGCATTGCACCTGAGCAAATTTTCCAGGCTCAAGCATGTACAAATTTGGTGCTGAGGGAAAGTGTGTATGTATACAAGTATATATATATATATATACTGTGAAGCAATTGTCCATCTAGCCTTGATGCTGCCTTATATCAGGGCAGACTATTTGCTCATCTTATCTTGCTCAGTATTATCTACTCTGACTGGCAGCAGCACTCTAGAGTCTCAGGCAATGGTCCTTCACATCACCACCTGCTACCTGATCTTAAAACAAACAAAAACACTTTAGTTACCAGGGATAGCACATAGGACCTTCTACATGCAAAGCATATGGTCTATCACTGAGCTACGGACCAGGGCTGTGTCTGAATTGGGAAAGACATGGAGACCTGACATATTCTCTCCAATTCTTACCCAATATTTTGGAGAACTGCATGGCTTGTTCACTGAGGAGGAGCTTCCGTGCTTGGCTACATTCCCCAGACTGATGCACATGTGTATGTACATCAGCAAAACCAGTTTCCTCTACCTCAGTACCCATTCCGCCATCTCCCCCACCCTCTTGTGATTAGCTTAATTGGTAACTATAGGACTAGTTTATCATCCTTCCTCCATTCGCTTTATTGAAATATTTTTGGAGGACTGATTAATGAAAGTACGTGCCACACATCACCATCCTATCATGATTAATCTGTGGTGTATTTTTTTCTGATGTGGGTACCTTGTGCTTTGAAGCAATGGGGTTGTTTGGACACTGCAAACGCCACCACCCCTGCTGCCACTGAAAAATAGTTCCCCTCTTGAACTGAAGCTAGTTCAACTTACTCATTTCCTGGAATCATTTCTTGATTGCACAGGGTTCCTGATCACATGACAGACTATAATTGTGTTGAGCTGAATGTGATTACAGTCTAGCCCTATTCAGGCATTCTGTACCTGAATAGGGCAAACTTGGGAGAAGGAGCACTCCAGCCCTGCCCCTCTCCTCCATTACGTTTGTCACCCTCAAATCATGGAGGGCGACTGTCTGAAAAAGACAGCCTCTTGTGTCTGTGGAGGCTCTCGATGCAAGCCAGCATGCAGATTGCCCAGTGTTCTGGCTCATGAATTCTTGTGTTCTTCTCTCTTCAGAATTTCTGGTTCAACCTGCTAAGGTTGAGGAGGCAGTGTGTGCATGTCCACATCATGCTTACAATTTCATAATGCCTGCATAGGGTGTTGTATGCATGTCCGCTAATTGCAGCTGCCAGTGCTGTGGAGTGGGGATGGGGAAATGCTCATAGTAAAGACATAGTAGAGACACCAGGACACACCATTTGATGGATTAAACGTCTGGATGTTATTTCTTGGTGATGGGGAGCTCAACATGGGGCTGCTGTGTTCTGTGGGTGGTTGCTTTTTTTGGTAACATCCAGGTCCATGCACAGAAACCAATTCTGTCAGAACTTCCCAGGTGCCAGAAAACACACATGCACAAGTTGGGGAGAAGACTCTGTTAAAGACATATATTACTGGAAATGAAAAAAGAATACTTATTAGTTGTGTCCCATGTTTACAATTAGCTAGAATCTCTCTCCTGAGTAAGATTAGTTGCATTCAGTGAACCACATGTGCTTACAGCAGCAACAAATTCTATAAATACTCACCATCTCTCCTGTTTCCTCTTTCTAACACTTGGTGGGTGGTTGTCCATGCACAAGCTAGCAATTAAAATCAGCTTTATTTCACACCCTTTGTTAGTTTGCTGCAACTCTGCATGAATACTTTTGTTTGTGATTTATTTAAATTGCCTTTGAACTTGTTTTTGATCCATCTAGGCTACTTTAGTTCAGCTCTCATTTTTTAAGTTCACCAATTGCGATTCTGGCCATGATGAACAAGCTAAATTGTTCAGCTTCACCTGTAGTAATAGCTTGTGGAGAAAATCCAAAACATTTTTCTGATTAGGAGCTAGAGAATTTGCAGTACTCTTTACAGGGGGCGGCAGTGCTTTCAGACTTATAGAAGAGTACAGTTCACAGTATGTTCTGGTGGAT
Organism: Shinisaurus crocodilurus; assembly: GCA_021292165.1. Lineage (NCBI taxonomy): Eukaryota > Metazoa > Chordata > Lepidosauria > Squamata > Shinisauridae > Shinisaurus > Shinisaurus crocodilurus. The sequence continues at coordinate 94,357 of JAHFWL010000197.1, read as the reverse complement.
CAGGATATATTCAAGTAATTAAGAATTATGGGTAACTGAGGGTGGTATCCAACAGTGTCATTCTGCAAACGCAAATAGTGCTAGCGGAGCTCTGCCAAATCTTTCCATTGCACAAACAGTTGTGCATTATGCTTGCACAACCCATTCTGCAACCAGTTGTGCAAGTGCCTGCACAACCAGCTGCACAAGTGTAATGCACAACCAGTTGCACAAACGTTGCATAAGCATAATGTGTGACCAGTTGCACAAAGGCCCAAGTGTAATTCACAACCACCTGCACAATGGGTTGTGCAACCACTTGCACAACTGTGCTTGTGCAAATGTAAATTTAGTTGGATAGGATTTTCCTGTTGCACATAGTTCAGAACCTAGTTTCCACAAGTACATCATGTGCTAGTGGAATGACACAGTTGGATACTGCCCCAAGGTTCACAGCAAAGGGCAGAGCCATATACTGTATGCCACCTCCACTGTTTTTCTTCAGAGCCTGCCTTCTGCTCCTTTGCAAAGCAGTAGATAGGAGGAAGGTACTTAACTTTTCTCTCGTCTTTCACTTTCTCCTTTCTACTCCCCCTGTTTTATCCCATCAAAGGTTCCATGCTTGTATATCCATCTTAAATTGAAGACTGGAATCAGGCCGAGAAGCAGCTGCTGATATTGGAGGACCTTCCCACCCACACTTCACTGGAAATCATGCCCACCTGCTTTGCAAAGGAGACACAGTGGTACTGTCCAGTTTTTGCTGGGCTGTGCCATTGCTGGCAGACCAGCTGGGCCTCATCAATTGGCCAGAGAAGTAGTACCTGCAGGGAGCTTGCTTCCCTCCTTCCCGCCAGAAAGAATGTGTATAGGAACTTTGTAACTAAGAACTAATGTCTGAATTTGTTTCTTTTCTCCTCCCTCCCAGTACCTTTTCCTTTTGTGTCATGTCTTTAAGATTATACACCTGAAAGCAGAGACTGCCTTATTATTAATCTCTAATCTGCTTTGGGAGCCTGTTTTCGCTGAAGCACACAATAAAAATGCTTTAATAAATAGTTGCTGTTGTTGTTCCAGGCTGCAGGTGTGGGAATGCATGTTTGAGTGCTTTGCTATGTTAAAAACAAAGCAAAAACTCCCCTGCACATACAAAATTATTTATGCGTAGTATTTCTATCCCATCTTATTGCTTCAAGACAGTTTATAAATAGACAAAAATTGTAAAATGTTTTTTAAAAAACAATCAAACCAGAAGATAAAAACAAGACCAGCATATAAAATCCAGATAAAACATCCAGATAAAAGATCTATAAAACAGCAGAAAGACGATTAAAGGATCTCAGATAATGTTAAAAGCCATTAAAGTCACAAGAAAACAGGACAGACGTCACCTGGCAGCTAAAATGTACCAAAGAAGGTGCTAGGCATGCATAGACATTGTTTGCTTGCCACCACAGTAGCCAGCTATGAAGCTACAGGCATGTGTGCCTCTCTCCACCTTAAATTGGTATGCTAGTTACCCCTTTATTGGAGAGGTCAGTTACACATGTCTCAGTGACATCCAGAATGGGCAACAACTGCAATGAACTCTGCGTGGGTTGCTTTTTGAAAGAGCATTTGGAAAGCCCAGTTGGGCCAAAATTCAGTAATCCAGGTCCTTACTGGGAGCTGCCATATAGGCCACATTGCTGCTTTGCCATCTTCATAGGCTTCCAAATTGCTTCTGGGCTCAGTTGTTGGCATTTACTTTTAACACCCAAAATAATTTTGGCCCAAGGAACTTATATGACGACCCTGCCTGGGCACTGTTTACACGTGAGAGGTGATAATATGAGAGAGGGGCTTTTCATGGTTGTCCCCAGGCTCGGAAACTCTCTGCCCTAGGAGGTTCCCCGTGTCTTCTTTCCCATTGGCTTTCCTGCAGAGATGGTTTCAGAGGTTACCATTAGCTGTTAGCATTGTTACTGATAGCACTGAATTAATCAAATAAGCCAAATGCTTGAGAAGATTCCTTGGGCTGGTAATTACAGTGAACATTATTAGCCTGAGGATATCAAGAAATACCCCACAGCACAGGACAGGTTGTAGCTCAGCCTCCACTGTCCAGACGTGTTGGACTACAATTCCCATTGATCCCCAGACAACATGGCTGGGTGATGGGAGTTGTAGTCTGTTTTTTTTTTAAATTTACTTTTCAAAACAAAATATAATAAAATACAATAATAACACAAAAATTGAGCTTAAACTACATACAATAAATCATAAAGTGCACCCCCCCACCCTCCTAGGGACCAATTTAATACTTCCATCCCCTTAATCAAATGAATTCCAAATTCCAAAAATATAACATATGCTGACAAGGCATACTCCCCTTCCCCTTTATTAATACATAGTCTAATAATTGATTCCATATATCCATAAAATTATTCTTCTTTAACTGTCCTTTTTTGCATTTGATACTACAAGTTAGTTTATCATTAAGGGCTATATCCCAAACTTCCTTATACCAATCAGTTATTAGGAAAACATGTTGTACTTTCCATTTTCTCGCTATCATTAGCCTAGCCGCAGTTAACAAGTTTACAATTAATTCCTTCGTATTTTGGTCGCAAATAAGTTTATCCGTTATTGATAACAATGCTAGTTTTGGACAGACCTCTAAGTTAATACCAATAATTCCCGATATTTCTGTAAAAACCTCTCGCCAAAAAACCAGTACATTTTTACAACTCCACCACATATGAGCATATGTCCCTTTTTCCTGACATCCTCTCCAACAAAATGCGGAGCAATTATTATCTATTCTATTTAATCTTACTGGAGTTAAGTACCATCTCCAAATTAGTTTATAGAAATTCTCCTTTATCCTAGCTGACATAACTTTCACAATCCGTCTATCCCATATGTTGCTCCATCCCACCTTCGAGGTCACCTCTTCAAATTCATTATCCCATACTGTCTTTAGCTGGTCATCTTGTTCTTCTGCTTTTTGAATCAATCTATATAAATCCCTTGTTATCTCTAGACGTAACAATCTTTTCAAATTTAGTTAAATCTCTCTCATACTCAGTTTTCCTTTTCCACTTCTTCAACCACTGTTCTAACTGTAATAAATTTAATCATGACACTCTTCTTCTCCCAACAATTTCCAGTATTTGGTCTCTAGTCCCCATCTTTTCCACCCAATCGGATAATCTAATAACCCTTTCTTTTCTTAGTTTACCCTCCAAATCCAATCTTAAATTTTCGGGAAAATCATTTTGAGCCACCACCGGAGTTAATAGAGAAATCCCTGGTATAAATATGTTCCTCATAGTACTCCAAGTCTCTAACAAACTTCTTAAAAAAGAGTTGTCTCTGTTTTTTTTTTTTATCAATTTTTTTTTAAAGAAAGGGTATATCCTCCAAAGTATTTCGTAATTCAGATGTTTCTAACTCCAACCACATTATTTCTTCAGGTCGTGCTATAATATCCACTGTATGTCTTAATTGATTAGCTATATAACACCATTTTAAATTTGGGAGACCCAAACCTCCTACTTTTTGCACTTTATACCATCTTGTTTTGGCAATCCTAGACTTTTCCCCTCAATTACAATATGTGTTAATAATTGTTTGCCATTCTTTAAGTTCCTTATCTGATATCGCACTTGGTATCACCCTAAATAAAAAAATTATCTTGGGCAGAATAATCAAAGCAATTCTACCAAACCAGGGAAGTCCATTTTTTTTATACTCCTCTATTTTTTTCTTAACCTCATTCTTTAATTTCCTATAATTCTGTTCTCCCAATTTATCTATATCTTTTGGAATTACAATTCCTAAGTATTTAATTACATTATTAATCTTAACATTACTTTTTTCCTACACATTTCCATCTCTTTTACTATAATTAAACAACAAAAACTTAGATTTGTCCCAATCAATCTGTAGCTGGGAGTTGTAGTCTAACACATTTGGAGGGCACTGAGTTAGGTGAAGGCTGATGGAAAATGATTGGGTCAGGGTACCAGGTACAAGACCAGTGAAGTCACATCTGTCATAAGGAACTTTTGCCTCTCTCCATGTCAGACTTAAGTATGAAGGTAAAATTATGCCATAGCTAAACTTCAGATGAATATGCATCATGAATATGAATATGATCATAAGCAAGAACAGCTGATCTGTGGGCACTAGTTTCTCCCAAAGTGTATGTGCCATCTGTGAGCTCTTTGCTGTTGTCCTAAAACTGAACATTAAAATGCATGCTACCAAGTTCACTGTCGAACTGTGCTGAAATTCCCAAATGGTGGGCTGGGGAGATGCCTTTTGAGTTGGAATGATGTTTTTGTTATTGTTTGTAGCTTTAACTGTTTCGTTCCAAGAATTATTTGAAGGGTTGTTTGTAATTAGAGTAATACCTGCTGTTACTAATCTAACATGATTATTTGGTTACCCTGTCTGGAATATATTGAAGCTGGAAAAACATTTCCCCCAAATTCACACCGTGATGTCTGGAAGATTTGGTCACTGACACTTGAGTTTGTGTGAACCGGCCCTGTAGGTTGTCTGAAAAACTAAACAAGGTTAATGTGTCTGTCATTAAGAGGACAAAAACAAGTGTGTAGCCTGCGGGTGGCAGGGCCAGCATCAAAGGTAGGCATGGCCGGGCACCTGCCAAGGGCCCACACCTTAGCAGGGTCCCAGGGCCGGCGCTACCGCTAGGCAGACCCAGGCGGCTGCCTAGGGCGCGTGGCGGAAGAGGGCGCAAACTCTGCGCCCCTTCCTCGCCTCCAGCGCGCTCCTGCCCTGCCTGCCTGCCGCCTCCGCCGCTCCTCCCCGCCCGCTTGCCGGCCGCTGCCGCCGCAGCAGCAACCACCACCCCCCCGCGCGCGCGCGCCCGCCAACCATCTACCTACCTTCGTCCCATCGCGTCGGAGGAGGCGGCGGCAGCAGCAGCCAGCAGCGGTGGACGGTGGGAAGGTAGGTGGTTGGCGGACGGGCGGCGGTCGCGCGGTCGCACACGCGCGCGGGGGGTGTTGCAAAGCAGGGCTGCTTTGCTCCGGAGGCCCCCCCCCACGGCACGAGGGGGGGCGCCTAATATAATTTGGCCTAGGGCGCCAAACAGCCCTGCACCGTTCCTGCAGGGTCCCACTGACAAAAGCCCCCTGGACTTGCTCCTTCTTTTCACCATTGCAACCTGCTTATTCACCTGCCTCTTGCTCTGGCTCAGACAACGGTGATGGTGAGAAGGAGGAGCAGCAGATGCCACTGCCTGCTTGCTCACTGGCTCTCTGCCTGTCGTGCAAGCAAGTGGTAACAAGGATGAGGGTGAGGATTAATTCAGATGCCCAGCTTGCTAGGAGGAAATATTTGGGGCAGAAATTTACAAATGAACATTGCTGCAAGAAAGTAATTAATTAGGTAACTAATTGTGAGCTCAAAGTGCCACCCACAGAGGAGGCTGTTTGCTGTGTGCCCGCATAATTTTGTGGTTTGACTCCTTCCAATCAGCCTCAACTGACATCAGAGGAATTCCGCTGTTTCTCTGCATTGTTGTGTTGTGTGTCCCTCCAACCCCATCCCTTCCCTGGAATTTGTAAGGGCCGAAACCCTCCTGCCACATGTCAGCCCACTTTGGTCCTGAGTCAGCACTGCACTTACTACCATGGGTCTTTGGAAATGCCCCAAAGGGAAGGTCACCAAGTGTTTCAAGCACTGGGTGAATGTTTGTGAGAACTGTATTGTTGCTCACCATGCCGAGTGCCTTGTCCAGTACTACCTCCAGTGGAGACTTCTTCAACCTGGTGCCCTCCAGATATGTTGGACTGCAACTCCCATAATTCCCAGGCAACATGGCCAATGGCTGGAAATTATGGAAGTTGCAGTCCAACACACCTGGAGGGCACCAGATTGGGGAAGGCTCCTCCAGTGGCTTCCAGGTGGTGTGACTACAACCTTAACCGTCAGTTGTCCTCTCCACCAAAGAGACAGCCCAGCTTGTCTGTTGTGATCTCTTTCACTGGTCCTGCCCCACTGAAATGGCGAGCCAACTGCCAAAAAGCACTGCCTCTACCTGCTATCGGTGCCCCTAATGCCAGGGCCCTGTCAATCCCCCAGCAGCCTGGTTAGTCTAGTAGCATCAGTTCTACTAGAGAAACTGTTGACAATCAACTCTTCTTGGGCCAAGCTTGGGCTCCCACTGACTGAAATGGAAGCAGTCCAGGAGGCATGTTCTCATGGCATCATAGACTACACTGGCTGGTCCAGCTTCACCAACCTCAACTCAGAGGAGAGTTCCCAGCGGAGCCCTCTGTTCTCCTTCACCTACTGTCCAAGATCTACCTTCCCTTCCCCCTTAGCAACAGCAGCAAAGCCTGAGCAATGGAGGTGTGCAGGAGAAGCACACAATAATCAGCGTTGGCTGTGATTAGCTGCCTGTTTTATCTAGAGCTGTTAACAAAAGTCCTCATGAAATTCTTCACTCTATTTGTGGGCACAGGAATTTCACTGATTTCCTCGGGGGAAGGAGAAATTCTCCAACAGCTTCTTGAGAGTGGTGCTCACCATTAGCAGTGTCAATAGCACAGCTTCTTTTTCTCCCAAGATTTTTTTTGGGGGGGAGGGGGGGACATTTTGCATCATCCACAATGTCCCAGACAATCATTCTGTCTGTCTGTCTGTCTGTCTCTCTCTCTCTCTGTGTGTGTGTGTTTGTGTGTGTGTGTGTGTGTGTGTGTGTTGGGCATGGTAACTGTCACAAAAAATGGTGGAGAGTATTCAGAGAAAATTCTGCACAGTGGCCTCCTTTTTCTGAGGGGGCAGGGAATGAGAAAAAGAAAAGTCCTCTGAGAAATTTTGGCTCAGCTCTAGTTTTATCTTTACATAACTCTGGGATGGTTTCTTCTTAAGCAGCACTCAAGACTTACAGTCTCATGGAGTTGGAAGGGACCTCAAAGGTAATCTAGTACAACCTCCTGCTGATGTAGGAAATCACCCTGCTACAGTATCTCTGATAGGTGGCCACCCAGTCATTTATTTACAATTATACAAGCAGAGCATAGTGGAGTGGAAGCAACTAGGCAGTCCTACAGCAGGCAGAAGATCTCCAGATCAATATGTGTGCAGCGACCCCCAGCTTCATTTGACTCCAGCTAGGAACCCCTCTACACTCTCTTCCACCATTCAAAATCTTCCAGCTGCTGTTTTTCATACACATATCAGTTGAGTCCCACCACCACTGCATTTGAATTGCCCATTCACAGCTGTTAGAGAAACATTAAATATTTTTTGTTAGACGCCCGATTCCCATCAGGTGACAATTTAGATAAGGTCATATTAATCAACCCATTCACAGTCATCAGACAGCCAAACTAAAGTTACAACAGCATACTGTTCAAATATGCCTATGTTTCAACGTTGATGGAAATCTGAGGCTTGGGGCATGTCCACAATGCACAGTTATATAAGTCTTATGTCTGTTTAGCTGCAAGGTTTTCCATCAAGAATCTTGGAAATTGTTGTTTGGTGAAAAGTGCTAAGAAGTCTGCGTTATCCCTAAAATACTTTCCCCAGGGTGCCATGGGAAGATGGAGTATCAAAATCCTTCATATGACATTGAAGCTGATATATGTGACTAAATTGCAGGTAATGACTAATGCATCTAGGAGAAAAGATAATGTGTAACTGTTAAAGTCTGGTTGAATAAGGGGCAGGAAGAAGAAGAAAAGAAAGTTACAGAATGGGGGACACTTGGCTCAACAATACACTACAAGTGAGAAGGATCTTGGACTTGTGGTAGATCACAAACTGAATATGAGCCAGCAATGCGTTGTGGCTGCAAAGAAGGCAAATGCTATTTTGGGCTGCATTAATAGAAGTATAACTTCCAAATCGCGGGAAGTGATAATTCCCCTTTACTCAGCACTGGTTAGGCCTCTTCTTGAGTACTGCGTCCAGTTCTGGGCACCACACTTTAAGAAGGACATAGACAAACTGGAGAGGGTTCAGAGGAGGGCAACAAGGATGATAAAGGGACTGGAAACAAGGCCCTATGAGGAGAGACTGAAAGAACTGGGCATGTTTAGCCTTCAGAAGAGGAGACTGAGGGGAGATATGATCACACTCTTCCAGTACTTGAAGGGTTGTCACACAGAGGAGGGCCAGGATCTCTTCTCAATCATCCCAGTTTGCAGGACACGGAATAATGGGCTCAAGTTACAGGAACCTAGATTCCACCTAAACATCAGGAAAAATTTCCTGACTGTCAGAGCAATAAGACAATGGAATCAACTACCTAGGGAGGTGGTGGGCTCTCCCAATCTGGAGGCATTCAAGGTGCAGCTGGACAGACATCTGTCAGGGATGCTTTGACCTGGATTCCTGCATTGAGCAGGGGGTTGGACTCGATGGCCTTGTAGGCCCCTTCCAACTGTACTTTTCTATGATTCTATGAAAGAGAACTATACATTTTAAAACTCAGTTATAGGTAAAATAAGCAAGAATTTATTTATTTATTTATTTATTTATTTATTTATTACATTTCTAATCCGGCCAATAACTAATGTTCTTTGGGGGGATTACAAACAGTTAAAAAACTAAAGTGCCATAGAACAGTTAAAAATATAAAATACCATACAAATATTTAAAAGAATAAAATACAATATAATACCATATATACGTTTCTCTACTTATGTCACTGTCAAGAATGCCATCAAGCCAATGCTTGGTTTGTGTGCCCATACAGCTTTGAGTTTAATGATTTCCTTTTAGTGTACTTAAATCAACTGTTGGAATAAGATTGTCTCCACAAGAGAATGCTTGAGCCCTTGAGTTCTTGTCTCCATCCATATTCTTCTGTTTTGAGACATTGTATTGTACAGGGCAGCACCATTCTGTTACACAGAACAGCCATCTTGTGTTCTTCTGTGTCTTGCAATATTTCCACTGCCCAAGATATTACTTGTGTTATTTAAAAGAGAAACAGGTTTTATACAAATGCAGTAGATCAATGCTTCATGCTGCGTTGTAAATCGAAGCCACAATTGGCAGAAATCAGTTGAGACTTGCTGCTGCCATCAACTAAGAGCAGTCCACAGCTGAAAGACCTGCTTCAGATGTATTTATTTTTAATTTGTCTTCATGTGAAATGTGCCCATTTTGTAGCATAGAATCCATATAGTATGCTTCATCATCATCAACTATTATGCTTTATGGGTTGTCATGAACCGGGCCTATAATTGCCATGATTTCTAAGGTCTAGCCAGCTTTCATCTTACAAAACTCCCCCAAACTCCAGTGTAGCAGCTTAACAAAGCAGTTGAGTTCAACTGGTTTGTGTGCAGTATGATCTATTCCTTTGTTTAAATCCTGTCACCTGCTAGGAGCTAGATTTGTAGGTGTTGTTTGTCTGCCCACCCTCAAGTTCCTGGCAAGTAAATGCTGATAGTTGTTACTAGCAGAACTGATTTGTTGTGTTCCATTGCATTTGATCTTTCATGCCTTACAGAGCCCTGAAATGGCTTTTCACAAACCTTATGTTCTGTTCTTATTTTGATTGGTTCACACCACCAGGGGTGTGGTTATCCCTTCTCCCTATCCTGACAGCTTTTGTAGATCCAATTAGGAGTTGGATTTTTCCTGCTATGGTAACTTCCTTGTGATGTTGATGAAGCTCCCATGGCCTCCTAGTCCTAATACATATATTCAATGCTTAAATAATGGTTTTCATTACAAGCTACCCACTCTTACCTTGAAACTCTTACTCTGTTTGTAATTAATAATAAGGGGGTGTTGTGTGTGTGTGTGTTTTTTACATGTGTTCCACTTTTTCACTTGCATGGTTGGCATTCATCAGAGCAGGCCAACAAAGATGGTAGCTCCTGTTGGCACATGCTCAGAACTAAATTAGCTTGGGGATTCTCCTGGAGCCATCTTTGTCACTTGAGGCTCAGGTGACCTCAACGGCACAGAGTGCCTTCTACCAACTTTGGTTGGTGGCCCAGCTATGCCCCTATCTGGACAGGGATAACCTGGCTTCATTGCCTATGCTCTGGTAACCTCCAAGTTAGATTACTGCAATGCACTCTATGTGGGACTGCCTTTGAAGATGGTTCAGAAGCTGCAGCTTGTGCAAAATGTGGTGGCCAGACTGATAAAAGGGATGAGAAGTTCTGAACATCATGAACCGCCTAGAGAGCTTCGGCTATCGGGTGGTATAGAAATGTAACAAATAAATACATATGTAATACTGATTCTGGCCCACTTGCACTGGCTGCCTGTATGTTTCTGGGCCTGATTGAAGGTGCTGGTTTTGACTTATAAAGCCTTACATAGCTCAGGACCACAAGCCTCTCCTGACACGAACCTACCCTTAGGGAGCTGATTGGACAGCTGATTTCGGCCATCTAGCTGTGGCACTTTGGACGGGGAAGGAAGGAGGCTGAAGCACTACAAGGATACATCGTCTCCTTGCAGATCCAGTCCCCTCCCCCCCAAATGCCGTCTTCACCCTTTCTCCAAGATCGCTCCTATGACCTTGGAGATGCAGCTGACATAGTCTTTCCATGCTGGCTGTGTGTGTGTGGGGGGGGGTCTGAGTGCCGATCCCTAGCTCTGAGGTTGGAGCTTTTCCCCAACCTCGGATCTGGGAATCAGAATGATCCTATGGTCCAACCACTGTGATAACTGTTGATGTCTCCTGCATGATCCAGAAAGCCAATCAGGGATCAGGGCACTGAGACTCATGACAAAGAGCAACTAGAAGCACTGAGCTACAGTTCTCAAGTAGCACATGCAAGAATACACATGCATCAGAGTATTGTGAGCCAATTTAGAACTCTGGTGTGTGTGTGTGATTTTCTGCTTTTAATTGTGGAGTAAGCTCATAATTAGTGAATATCTAATAATTAGTAATTAATAATTAGATATTATTATAATTATAATAATAATTAATAATTAGATATTAGTGAATATCTAATAATTAGTGAATATCATAATTTGTGAATATCTTGCGACTTCTCCATGACAACATGACGGTAACGGTTTTGGACAACAACGGCTCTCATGGTGCTCGATTTAAAGTGGGATGTGTTAAACAGGGATGTGTTATCGCCCCAACATTATTTGCTATTTTCATCGCCATGATTTTACATCTTGTCGAGGGGAAACTTCCCACTGGTGTGGGAATTATATATCGAACAGATGGAAAGCTTTTTAATCTCAGCAGGCTGAAAGCAAAAAGTAAGGTAATTACAACCTCCGTTGTGGAACTTCAGTATGCTGATGATAATGTGGTCTCCTGCACATTCAGAGGATGATCTCCAAACTATCCTAAATGCTTTTGCAGAAGCATACGAAAAACTTGGTCTCTCACTTAACATCAAAAAAACCAAAGTGCTTCATCAGCAAGTGCAAGCTAACCCTCTGATGATGCCATCTATCCAGCTTGGCGGGACAATACTGGAAAATGTTGATCATTTTCTCTATCTTGGCAGCTATCTTTCTGTTACAGCTAGCATCGACAGTGAAATCCAGCATTGTTTGAGCTCCGCAGGTGCTGCGTTTTCTTGAATGAAACATAGAGTGTTCGAGGATCGGGATATCTATAGGGAGACCAAAACACTGGTTTATGAAGCCATTGTATTGCCAACTTTATTGTATGCCTGCGAAGCATGGACTATCTATAAATGTCACTTCCACCTCCTTGAAAGATTTCATCAACAGTTGCTTCCGGAAAATCCTGCGAATTACTTGGGAAGATAGGCGAACAAATGTCAGTGTACTGGAAGAAGCAAAGACTACTAGCGTTGAAAAAATGATCCTTCAACGCCAACTTCAGTGGACCGGTCATGTTGTTCGAATGCCTGGCTGCCGTCTCCCAAAGCAGTTACTTTATTCCCAACTCAAGGATGGAAAGCGGAATATCGGTGGTCAATCAGGGCCGGTGCTACCATTAGGCCAACTAGGCGGCTGCCTAGGGCGCCGGGCTAAAGGGGGCGCCAGGAGCATAAGGCTGGAGGGAGGGAGGGCTCAAGTGGGAAGGGGGGGCGCTAAATATCTGGTCTTGCATAGGGCACCAAACTGCCTTGCACCGGTCCTGTGGTCAATATAAGAGGTTTAAAGATGTTCATGAGGCTAATCTAAAAAAATGCAATATAAACATCGAAAACTAGGAAGCTCTGGCCCATGAACAATCTAACTGGAGGTTGGCCTTTCACAAAGGTTCCATGACTTTGAAGAAGCCCGAGTGCAAGGTGAAAGGGAGAAACATGCTAAGCGAAAAGCACGTCAAATGAATCCTTTACAAGACCATCTTCCATCTGGTAACCTGTGTCCTCACTGTGGGAAGCTGTGTGGATCTAGAATTGGCCTCCACAGTCACTTACGGACCCATCGCTAGAGTCTACACAATTTTTCTTTAGGATTTCCTCCTTTTAAAATTTCCTTTTTTGTAAATTTTTATCCTGGAAGACAATCTTACTCGGTCACGAGTGATCGCCTGATGATGATGAGTAGGCTTCAATTATTATTATTTTTAGTAGAATGGGGTTCAACCGTCACTAGTAGCTAGAAAATATATGTTTTTTTTCCCTTTTATTGTTGTGGGACAAAGGAAGTTTGCTTTTTAGCCAGATTTTGACAGATATGCTGCTGCTGCTGCTGCTGCTGCTGCTGCTGCTTCTCGGTAAGAATGAATGCCATGTGATCCTGTTTTACTAAAAATAAATCTCTCCCCCCCCCCATATTTTCTTGCATTGCAATGCCTCTAGATCTAAGCCTTCCAAGTCTACATGTGCTTATTTTTCTATTTGTGCTATGTGGTATTGATTAGCTGATATTTGGGGAAAGAAACAGAGGCATCCCTAAATGCCTACAAAAGTTGTGGTGGTTGTAGATTTTTTAAAATGCTTATACTCTTTTTAATGTTCTCATTTTTTATTTTAAGGTTTTATTGTTTTAAATTGTTGTGCAGTGCCTTGATGACTTTTTAGCAGATAAACTGGCATATAAATGTTACTAACAATAACAGCAACAGATAAGTACCATTTTGTACATTTTTGAATTGTTATAGCAACTGGCTAAGGTGTAAGGCAAGGAGGGTAGCCAAAAAACCCCCTGTTTGATTCTCCCTCCCAGAATCCCCACATGGGCATAATCAAGAAAAAGTAAATTGTTTGAAGCCTAGGGCCAATTTCTATGACCACCTCCAGCTTGGTAATTGCTGCGGTCGAAGAAAGAGGCAATTATAATGAAAGGTATACAACTAGTATCTTGGTAGCCTCCTGCTTTGTGCACAGATACCTCTTCCAAAGCACCACTTTAAGCTTCAAAGTGGAGAAACTGGAGGAGTATTGTTCTTCCAGATCCCAGCAATGCCCCTCCTCAGTACCCCTTTGGTTCCTCTTGACTTGGTCTGGCCATAAATGTATCCTATGCACATAGCACCTCTTGTTCTTTGGCCCCATGGTTCTTCCTGCCCCCTTCTTCCTTGACCTCCTTCCATGGCTTGCTACATTTCCTACTCCTCTTTGCTTCTGGTATCTGTCACACCCTCGTCTTGCCATTCTTCCATCTGGTTCCTGCATCTCACCCACCTGCTGACACTGTCTCCAGCTTCAGTTTAGCTCCCTTTCACTTAGCTCCCCCTCGAGCCACTTCTTCATTCAGCTTTCCCACCCTGCCCTGTCTTCCTTCAACTCTTGCTTCTGATGCCCCTGGCTTCCTGCCAGCAACACAGAGCTGGTGACATCCACAGACCTCTATGAATCACCACTCTCGCTAGCTCAGTCAAATTGACCTCGCACTTCTGTCACTGAAGTTGCACTGTTAGTTGGCAGTCTGGCTGACCCTTCTCAAAGGACTGTTAATGTGTTTGTGAAAATGCTGTTAGATCCATGGCTGGCCCCACCTTGAGGCAGAATGAGATGTCTGCTGCAGGCAGCAAAAGTTACGGATGGCAAATTTTGTTCACAGGCTAAGGCTGCTGGGTATGATGATATCAGAGAAGAGACACTAGTGTCTGGAGTGAAGGGCTTTCAGGCAATAGGCAGATGTGTGGGGGGGCGATTTTTAGCCTATAATATGACTTTTTTATTACTTCATTACTAGTAAAATTTTGTTAGGACACATAATTAGATTAGATTTACACTGATGATCAGTTTATTCTATCCATTATAAAAACACACACAGTGACATCAGGTCTATAACACATTTTTCCTATGTTTATAAGCTTTTTAAAGAAAGAAAAAAAGAAACAGAATGATACTTCACCGGCGTTTGTCTAATATAATGCATCAGCACAAGGACACAAGCCTTGTAACCATTACAAAATACTTCTTTTAGAGGCACTGCTAAACAGTTCCTTCCTTGCTTTTTAAAAATAATTTCTCTGACATACTTCTGTGAGTACATCAGAGTTCTAATTTGCTTGGATGGCTCTTATAGGTTTGCAGTCGATCCTAATGAACTCAAAACTCCCAATAAAGGCAGGCAGGGAGTTTGTTATGGCGGCACATATAGAGTGATTGGCACACCTGTGCATGGCCACTATATACTTTAAATAAAGTAACACCATCTAGTGCCACATTCTAGATACCATTGATTTCCCATTTGGATTCCACATATCTCCATCCACCTGAATTGCCAGTGCCAGCTCTACATTCAAAAAGGAGATAATGACCGAGTTCACACAACGGGGGCTTAGCGTGTTGTGCGAACCCAGCCAATCTGTACCAGCTTCTTTGGTATATGTTTGCTCTACTTCAAAACCAACTTCCATTCCATAAACAAAATGAATGGGCAGTGGAGTACAGTGTGAGAGGGAATGAGACAGACCAAGAAAGAAATGGTTAGGAGATGGTTTCAGAGTGCAACATCAGACCACACCACGCACATTGGAAAAAAAAAATGTGCAAGGGGATCATGGCTAGCCATGCCCCCTCACATGCTCCCCTCAAGGGCTAGCCACGTCCCCATTGCACACAGAGGCCCTGCCCTGCCATTTGCACGTTCTGCCGGTGTGTGAAGGGGCTCTCTGCACATCTACCTACGGATCTGTGTAGAGCTCCTCCATGTGAGAGGGATCCTTGGCCAATGAAGCCTCTTTGAACACTGGCTAAAGACACAGATGGTGGGGAGGGACAGGGTCGTTGTGCGCGCCCACAGTGTGGGTGGCAGGGATAGCCTGCCCTTCTCGCCTTATTTCAATGCATGGGGATGTGTGTGTCTGTCTTAACCCAAGTATATATACAGCGCCCTAAATGGCTTGGGGACCAGCTTACCTGAAGGATGGTCTCTTCCCATATATACCTTAAGATTGTCTTCAGCAGTCCTTCTCCTAGGTGTCCTGGATAGACTGACTCATATTGTGCTCCTCCAAGTTTATTTCTAGCACTGCTATTTTAATTTTAATGATTAATTCTGTTCTGAAACTACTCAGCTTTTTGCAACCATTTCTGGCAGGGATTTGGAGCATTTCTTGCACAAATATTTCCCCTATTTATTAATGTTAGCCCCCTCTTCCTTGCAATTTCAACTGATTCTGCTTATCCTCAGTGACATTGTACAGTTGCCAAATTGGACTACATAGAACTGTGATGTCATCTCATTCAGTTTTGGATTCCCGATGGGCTGGGATCACTCAGGTGAATACCGTAGAAAGGTGTAGGAAGCACCAGCCCAGGGACGAGGTTGGGGAATGAGTCTAAAGCATGACTAGTCAGGGGAAGCAGCAGCATTCAACATGTTTTGGTGTTTTTTTTTGTTTTTTTTTTAAAAGGTAAATATTCACGCAGTCAAAAGTGTTTTTCAGGAAATATTTCACTATTTGAGATCTGAAAATCAAATCTGGAGGAAAAAATGGTGCATTATCTATTCCCTGCTTACACAAAATTGTAAAGAGAATTTTCTGCATAACAGGAATGTTCCCTCAGCAGGAGATGTCTATCATTGCAACAAGGCAACTTTTAAACCTTGATAAACATTTGAGTAATCGGTGTTTAAAAGTTGCTTCGTTGTAAAAAGTAAAAAATGAGTAAAAACTGTTTTTCAACATTTATATGGCATCTGACTTACAGGAAACAATTTAGGAGATATCAAAGAGTAAAATAGTGGGCCTTTATTTCATTTATTTTTATTTTTTCAGTATAAAAAGCACCTTAAAGTCTCAACAACAATCAAGCAAGACACTTTTCTGAAGTGACACATTTGTTTCAGCCAACTTCTGCTTCAAAATCATGTTACAAAATGCATTGATGATTTCTTTTATCCTCCACAGCTTCAGCCAGATGCAAAATAGGGGGGCGGGGCGGGGATGGTAACAAACATTTGAAACTCTATGGTTTGTTCTTATGAGAAAGGGAGAGAGAGAGAGAGAGAGAGAGAGGAAAGGAAAGGAACTTTTGTTAAATGTAACCTATGTGAAAAAATATGAGAGGGAAATACTCTGCATTACAACAGACACATTTCGTTTCGTTACTGTAATGAAAGAACCAAGCCGTTCCATATTATTTATAATGTTGCTTATGGGATGCTTATTTTAGGCGTATGGTATTTGCGGGGCTGCTAGTCCAGAATTTTTAAGATTCTGCTGTTCTTGTGGAAACTGTCATAGTATCAGCATTTGGCTGAGGGGATGTAAACGTTTCTAGTAAGTTTTATATTTTGTTAGAAAAAGCAGGGAAGGAAAATATGGAGTGTGATGGAGAGTCACCAGAAAACAAAACCACCATGGCTTAGTTATAGTTAACAAGTCCTTTAACACCCCATAGTTTTCATCTCTTAACAGGTACCTTGGGTACTTCGAAACTACAAAACCATAATAAGAACAGGACTTTTGAGAGCTTCAGCCATTTGTAAGCAATCATCCCTTGATAGCTGCCTGATTTGGTACTAGGCAACCGTTCTAGAAAAATAAAATAGATATATGACTGTGGGTTGGAGAAGGTCTCCTAAATAGCAATCATTTTCCAAAAGTAAACAAGAACAGCAAAAACATGGGCTTTATTGTACTGTGGTTTCAGAGAGAGAGATATTGTAACTGTGTGTCTGTCTGGTGAAAGCTGCATTTGTAGGCTTTTCCTAGGCTTGCAGCTGAGGGCCAAACTAGACATGATGTTAATTGTGTGAATGCAATGCACGTGCACATTAAAGAAAAGAAAAGAAGAAGAAGCAAATAGCAAATAGCCACCAGGAAGTGGGGTGGGAGGAGAGCAGCAGCAGGAGCACAGAAGGTAGGAAGAGGAAGTTCTGTAGGCACGGTGGTCCCAATGAAGATCCCTCCCCCCCCTGAAGCTGCAGGTTTCCATCAGGAGCTTGATCCAGGAGTCAAATGGGGTTGGCACTATTTCCTGTCAGCTGGTCAGGCCTGGTTTGAACTGGGGCACTGGAACTATATCTCAGGATCCTCTTAGTTCTGGCAATCATGTAATTGCAGAGAGCCATTCTGTGTCACTACATGATATAATTTTCCATGTCTGCTTCCATCCCTCAGTCTTGGCAACATGTCACTGAAGGAAGCCATTCCTGCACCAGCAGACTGACTGCTGGCTGGCCTGCTACTGGTCTTTGGTGTCTACCTGCCTCAGGTGTTTGCCTGTCCTTGGACCTGACAACAAGTTGTTACACCAGACTTGCAAGATGTTCCCTCTGCCCAGGGAGGAAAACCCACCTCCAAATTGGCCATCACAGACAGCATCTTTTCTGGTTGACCGTCAGCCTAAAAAAAATACAAGTGCTTTGCATCAACTCCTTCTCATTGGGACAGATTAGATGATATATACCTGGATTGCTCACCTATTCATTATCAGAAGAAATAGTAGTGTTTCCTACCCAGTCAGCATGGCTGCCCACTTCAGACACCACTGGCCAGCCACATGGGAGTGTAAGATTTAAGATGGCCATGTATCCTACTTTGCAGAGGACAGCCCTCCATTTGAAGGGTTGCCAGAGGATAGTCCTTTATTTGATGGCATCCAGTATTTGAAGGGCTTCCCAGTCCAAGTTAGACGGAAGGGATTGGGCCTTGAAGTTGCCCATCAACAGCACCTGGACAGCAGACTGAGTAGGCACACAGGTCGCCTGATCACAGTCAGCCCCACCATGGTGAGACAGGTACTGTATTTTTATTTAAAGTATACTAATTATTTTTAAATTTGCATCTATACATATAATTAGAATATGCAAATGTTATGCAAGTCTGTGTTCTCTTTTGCCCCCCTTTTTTTAAAGTAGTTACCCTAGTACAGGGCTCTCCAACCTTGGGTCCCCAGATGTTGCTGGACTACAGCTCCCAGAATCCCTTGCCATTAGCCATGCTGGCTGCGTATGCTGGGAGCTGTAGGCCAGCAACATCTGGGGACCCAAGGTTGGAGAGCCCTGCCCTGGTAATATTTAAATAGGGCCTATCTGTGTAAAATCCAACAAGGTCTCTTTTCCAGATAAAATTCAGAAACTACAAGTGATCTGAGCCTATGCACATTGCGGCTTATGTGCATAGGCCCTCTTCAGACATTATACCTCCATATCGATGGCTGATGGCATGAGAGGTGAGGCAGGCAGGCTGGGTAGGTGGGATGTAAGTGCAACCACACTCTTGCTTTTGTTCTCAATCACACACAAGGGAAGCAGTCGGGTCCATATTGTCTGATCTGCACTAGAGGGCAAAAGAAATCGGTTAGTTTGAAGGAAGAAGATTATTATAGCAAGTGGTGATAGTTACATCCTCTAGTGCAGGGCTCTCCAACCTTGGGTCCCCAGATGTTGCTGGCCTACAGCTCCTAGCATACCCAGCCAGCATGGCTAATGGCAAGGGATTCTGGGAGCTGTAGGCCAGCAACATCTGGGGACCCAAGGTTGGAGAGCCCTGCTCTAGCGGAACCAGGACCACAATGTATGTAGGTTTCCTTCCAGTTGTCAGAATTTTGACTTGTGTTCTTCAGACTTGCTTTTCCCCTCCAGGTGTTCTGACTGTTCCCAAAGCTCTCCAGAAACACCTGAAGATGCCGGAACATGGGAACAAACCAGAATGCATTGTGGAGGGATCTGTTCTGGCTGGCTAATTAAACAATAATAAGAAAAGGGGGGAGCACCAAGGAGAACGTTCTCAGAAAAGGAATGGTTGGCAACTAGGTGGCGATCAAAGGTGACATCAGGGAGGGGAAATGATGACCTGCTAAAGTTCTATAGACTGGATTGGGGAGCCCAACAGGCCAGATTAGGACTGTGGGCCAGGGATTCTGCACCCCTGTGCTAAAGCCTCCTTGATAACTGTATTTAATTACAGTATTTGACAGACCCACACTTCCCCAAGTAGTAGGAATCTTCATGGCAGCCATTTCCAGGATAGTTCCCTAGTGAAGAGCAAGTACAAGATCTTGTGCTTCTGTAATATCTGTTTCCTTACCAATTTTCAGGGTGAGCATGAAGGAGCAGGCAAGTAGACATACATCTAGTGTATATCTTGGATGCACCAGAATCAGGTACTCAGAAGCAAATGACATCCAGTCCATCAAGGCTGGAAGCCTTGGAAGTCAGCTCCAAAAACTTTAGACTACTTTCCATTTTGATGGACAGATTCAAATTGCCAAACTTTCCTTCCACTCCTACCTAAGCAGGGAGGATATATCCAGAAGCAAGCAGCCATTGGCCATCAAGATCTTGCAGCTAATGAACTATTCAGTGGTTTTGCAAGGAGGTCATTTTTTCCTCTCCAAAAGCATGCTTGCAACAGATCTGAAATGATTATCTTCCTTTATGTGTAGTTCTTTCATGGGATGGATGCAATGTTATGTTTGAAAAGAGGCAGCTCTTGACATGAAGAAATGTAATACAGAATGGGATGAAGAGTCTTGTAATTGAAACATTCATTGCCTGCCTTATGCTGTGAATAATTTTACCCATATTTGAACTATCCTCTTAAACAATCCCCCAAGTTATGTGAATCTTAATACATATTAGCAGTTATGAAATATCATTAGGTAAGTAAATGGCTCCCAAAGAACACTTTTCCACTCAGTTAAATCAAGTACTATTTTTCTTGTCAATGCCTGATGACTGTATGCAGGTCGAACTTTGACTGCTGTAATCCTTACCTGTGAGTGGTGATCATTCAAATTGCTATGCCAGGCTCCCAGCACAATGTCTCTTGCGTATTTATGCATTGCTATTAGCTGGATGGAACATCCATGTTTACAGGCAGTTTATCTCTGAATGCTGGGGACAAACAACAGGAATGCTCTTGTGAATTTCCCAAAGGCACTTCAGGGCCAAAGTAAGTGATGCTGAATATGTCATCAGAAAGCACATCAGGATTATTATTATTATTATTATTATTATTATTATTATTATTATTATTATTATTTTTAAATGTAATAATAGTTGCGAGGGGACTTTCATCAGGACCACAGCATGCAGGGAGGGGGAACCCCTCCCTCCCCAGCTATGATTCTGAAGAAAATCACCCTCTCCCGGCTGCTATTAGTCTTGTGGGGGGGGGGGAGCTCCCATGGGTGGCAATGGGAGCTTTTTCTCTCCAGCTAATAGCAGTGGGTGTGCAGTGAGTGTGCGATTTATGTCGGGATTGCAGCTGGGGAGGGAAGGGTTAAACCTTCCCTCCCCATGTGCTGCAGTCCCCCTGCTCCTATTATTACATTTTTAAAATCCTTGCTGCATTTGCTAAAGACACATTTAGTGTCACATCCAGTTTGAACCTGATGGTCTGTTGGAAACAGGACTAGAGGGAGCTTTAGCCTGATCCAATAAAGGCTCTTCTTATGCCCTTATCCCAGCCAAATATGAAAAAGGCTATGAATTGACTCAGCTGTATGTATGCCAGATTAAGGCTGCAAGCCTTAACTCATTTTTTTCTGGACTGGTCCTATTAAAGTCTCAAGCAATGTGGCTTGGGCAGTGGCCAAAAGCTCTGGCAACTGCGTGACCCCTGATTTTGAATTATGCTGTTACATAAATGGCAATGTGCAAAATGCCAATGAGTTTTAGAAATCATTGATTCCATGCCTATCACACGTCAGTGTTGATAATATCCCAACTTTGCCAAAGCATCACAGCGCTGAAATGAAACCTGTGCTATATTGGTCAGACACACACACACACACATCTCAAATAGAGACGTGTGATTTATGCTGTGCTGTGTCAAAATTGCAGGCTATTTTTGTGATGTGAACCAGTGACAGCTAGAGCGAGAAGAGATGAGAGCAAAACATATTCCTTTTGAATCACTTTGAATCCTTCCTGAGTGTCCAGAGATGAAGTGCTGGGTTGCAACTTAACCTACCTTTCCACTGGCCTATTTTTTTGACAGCTCTTCACCCTGGCTTTCTCCGATTGATTCTCCTTTCTCTTTCTCTCCATTCTTTTTCTCCCTGATGTGTGTTGTCATTCTTTTTCCTTTTAGATTCCAATCCTGAATGATTTCTACTTTTTAAAAAATAATTCCCAGCCACTTTAGACGCATCGTCATCAATAAATACTCATCTTTGACTTTCCATATTTAAGTAACAAGTTCTCAAATTCACGTGAGCCAGCTCTTAGTAGCTCTGCCCAAGGAATTCTCCAAACTATGTCAGTGAGTGTGAGCCTCAGTACCTGAAGAGAAAAGTTCTGCTTGGTTTTCCATAAGAATACCTAAAGTGAAGCTTTAGCTAGTCTGCAGACTGGACGATAGGCACTTGCTACTGTCATACATGCTGTGGTAGCTTCCAACTCTGCATGGGGATGACAGTCTGTTCAAACACTGTGATTGCTCTAGAATGCAACTGCCTTGCTATTCGGTTAGAGTTGATTAGAGGTGGCATCTAATCAACTCTAACCAATAGCAAGGTTAGAGTTGGGAAAGCCAGTGTGGTGTAGTGGTTAGAGTGTTGGGCTGGGGCTCTTTAGATCTGGGTTCTAGTCCCTGCTGGGCCATGAAGCTCATTGGGTGACTTTGGGCCAGTCACCGACTCTCAGCCTCACCTACCTCACAGGGCTGTGGTGAGGATAAAACCTTGGGTTCCTTGTAGGAAAAAGGGTGGGGAACGAATGAATGAATAAATAAATAACTAAATAAATAAATGGGCCAGTATGCAAGACCTGCTTTTGCTATTTGTTTTCCTGGCACAGGTCAAGGCGCAGGCTTTAACCAATCCCATGTTTACCTCCAATGTGCAAAGTGGAAGCTCAGGAGGGGCTTTGTATTGAAGAAGCAGTGGATGGGAGGTGGTTAATCCTTCCCACAACTGCTTTGCTCTACTAGACCAAAAGCCTAGTCTCAATAGCCAGGCTGGGGCAAAACTGAAGGCAGGAGTAATGCTGCAGGGGAAAGGTAGCAGGATGGCGGGAAAGAGTTGAGCATTCCCCTTCTGGCCACTAGTTTTCCCCTGCAAATGGCCCTACGTGCATGTTGGAGGCAAACATGAAATTCCTGTATTTTTCACTGAATGTCTACTTCTTCCATCCCAAGAGCATGGTAAGAATCTGGTAACCGTTGTTGACAGGCTGGTACTGACCAGGACCATGTTTTTACTGCCCACATTATTATATTTAAATCAAATGACTTCCAACCAATGTAGTCAGTATTTGAGACAAAGCGGACCTGTGACAATAAGCCAGGGTGGGTTGGTTGTTGTGAGAACAACCCATGGTGAGCCCAACAGACAATTGGGCTCACCACGGGTTGTTGGCCCCCTTCCTCCCATCTTGGTCCTCCCATAGGTATCCCAGGGGACACTGCAGGAGGACCAAGTTATCCCCCCACTCCCAGCCATGTTTGCGAGCTGTTTCAGGATCACCGTGGCTTTCCCCCCTTTAATATTTTTTCTGGAGATCCCCATTTTGATAGCTATGGGGAGTCCCTTCGAAGTGCCCCAGTGTCAGTTTGGAGGGGCTGCCTGTGGTCACCCAACACTTTAAAAAAAACCCTTTTTGTTCCCAGTAATTTTCACTAATATTTGCAAAAATTATGTTTATTTTTTTTACCCGAAGTTGTGCGGGTGCAGGAAAGGAAAGCCTTGCGTGGGCAATGTGTGTGTGTGGGGGGGGGTTGCCCCACAAAGGCAGTAGGTAACTTTATTTTTTCCTTTGGTTACATCCAACAGCTGTCAAAGGGCAAGCTGTAAATGTAACCAAAGGCGCAAGTGACCTTAGCTCACAAAAAAGGGGGTGGTGCATCATTCACCCTCTTCATGGCAAGATCCTCGGGGACTTGGGGGGGGGGTCATGTGTCCCAAGGGTGCCCTCACTTTTGCACTGGGGGGGGCTCATGTGTCCCAAGGGTGCCCTCGCTTTTGCACTTGTTCCTGAGATTCTACCACCTTGGGAACATGCAAAATTGCGAGCCACCCCATTTATGGGAGTAGTTAACTTTGACAGCTGTCAAAGTTAAAGCTCCAGGGAACTATACTGGTATATAGAGCCTATATTCCTGTATAGTTCCCTACCAAAAGAGCTGTGTGACCCAAAAATGGCTTGTGATTGTGGCGGGGAGAGGGTGAACACTTTTGGGGAGGCTGGCACTGACAGTCTCCTGGCAGCCACTTCACAAGAACGGCAAGAATTTTTTGCCACTCTTGCCAAGGGACTCAGTGGCCAATTCCCCATACCCACGATGGGGTCGGTCACCCAGGTTCGGGCAACACAACAACCCAATGTGGGGACAACAACTCCTACAACAGCCCATGGATTGTTGGGGTGGCTTGATGCCCACGAACAAACCAACCTGGGGAAATTGGTGGGAGGTCGTGTCGTGTGAACTCAGTCAATGATGCGGAGTGGCATGCTCATTATCAGGGTGACAGACACGCCCTTTTCCAGGACACCCCATTCCATTCCCCCTCCCTCCCGCTGGTTTTCCATTCTCCCTCCACAAAAGACACTAAGCATTCTGTGGTCACTGAGTCCTTATTGTCTTTTGGTTCTCCCCGCTTAGAGTGGTTTCCCCCCCAAGGGTTTTTTGTTTTCTTTCTCCCATTGTGTGTGTGTGTGTGTGTTTTGTACTTTTGCAAATTTTGGCATTCCCCCTAGTCTACTAATACCTCTTGCTTATGCATGGATGGTGGTGCCATTTTGGCTACAGTAAGAACTGGTACTTAGATAATCAGTTTGTTATTAATATATAAGATACACACTGTAGAAAACTGTGTTCACATCATCCTCAGCCACCTTAAATATTAATGTTGGCAGAGGTAGGCTACAAAGTAGTAGTAGTAGTAGTAGTAGTAGTTATTATTATCATTATTACTACTATTACTACTACTATTTTTTTTAAAAAACAACAACCTGTGAAACAGTTGATCCCCAGCATTCCAAAACATTCTAACATTACAGCTCCACTTGGCTCCCTACCTTTCCTTTTTCCAGCAGCGGCTCTCCTCTCCACGGCGAGCTGCCCGCGCCGCCGGCCCCGGAAGTGATGCGATGGTTCATGTTCCGCAATCACTACTCACAGGGCATACTCTCATTAAATGTACTGCAGTCATCCCGGTTTGCCACCCCACACCTAACTCCGTAGTGGCAGAACTGGGCATTGCCTTGAACAAGTTTTTTTTTTTTTTTTAATTGCTTTGTTGTCTCTTTAAATTTTGCTTTGTCACAGGAGCGATCTTTTAAAAAAGAAAGGAAAAAGAATTGTTCCTCCCGTTCTGAGTTTCCCAAGCACAAGGCTCCGGTTAAATCAATGTGATACACTTGGGAGTAAGGGCTTTGGAGATAATGTGATTTACTTCTGAGCAGACATGCCTTCTGGCTAATTTACAGCTCCCTGCTTTTTGGGCAATGGGGGTGAACGCGGCTGTTTAAAAAGGGGAGGAGGAAGCCTCCCACTCCTGTCTCCTCTCAAACTCCATGGTGGTTATCCTGGGGGTACTTTGTTTCTGGTCCACCGCTTATGCTGAGGTGCGCAGCAGCGAATTTGTTTAAAAACACACTCACTGACATGTGATTCCCCGAAGCAGCCTGCTCGGAGGTGTGGAGGTGCGCATGAACAAACAAACAAAAAAGAAGATTCTGGGGAAGAGGGTGAACTGCCACACAATAACAAATGGCGGACACCTCTCTTCCCCACCAGTTTGGGAGAGACACCTCATGCCGCATACCCCCCGCCCCTCAAAATCTATTGGCTAACTCCAGTGATGACACTTTCATGGCCACACCTCGCATGGGTAACTGCAGCGGAAGTTTAGCACACACTGTGGCCGCGCGCTGCAACAGTGAACCACAATAACTGGGGGAAAAAAAACCCATGATAAACTAGGAAATTCTGGAAGAAACGAAGAACGATTTCACAGGACTACCATGACCGGCACTGAAAAGTGTGTGCGTCATGTGCCCCGCAAGTCACGGCAGCGATACTGTCCTGTAATAAACCTTAGGTATGGATCCAGCCCAGGAAACAGAAACAAAGAGCAGGACTATGCAAATAGAAACATACTTAGGGTACAATCCTAGGCATGTTTAGACGGAAAAACATCCTACAATTCCCAGCATCCCACAGACATCATGGCTGGCTGGAGGGATGCTGGGAGATGTAGGACCATTTTATGTCTAAACATGCATAGGATTGCACCCTTAATTGTTAATGGCTTGGATCAGAAGGTTTAGCACCCATACCAATTGTGTCCCTGAATACACCCCTTTATTTTCTCCTGTATAAGTAAATGCCATTCACTCCTATGGGAAAAATAAAATCTTGCGAATGGCAACAAGTACAGTGTGATGTGGGTACAACCTGCCCTCTTGCCCGAGACTCAGGGGCTTGACCTTGACGTCAGAGATGTTCATAGATTCATAGGTCATAGAGTTGGAAGGGGCCTACAAGGCCATCGAGTCCAACCCCCTGCTCAATGCAGGAAACAAGAGGAGGGGTCTCCCATCCAAGTAATAACCAGGCCTGACCCTGCTTAGCTTTCCACGCTCAGACAAGCTGAGCCAGCGTGAGCCGCAGGCATGTGCGCACTTTGCTGCTCTCCACAGGTTCACTGTAACCAGGGTTCCGTGCAAGTCCACCCTACACTTAAAAAAAATTAATAATTTGCAATTTATTACCAAAAAGAAAGGGGGGGAGAAAACTATAAGCAACAGCAGCAATACCAGCAATACCAGGAAGATAACAACAACAACAACAAAACCCACAACCCACCCATATCCATTTGTGATAACTTTTCACTACACCATTAGTTAAAAAGGAAAAAAAGGAGAGAAAAAAGGATTTGACACGTTTCAAATACATGTTAATATAAGCAGACTATACATTTGTGAATAAGCATCCAGACAAAACTGATGACTGTAAGATATATGTTCAAATGCAGCGAGAGCAGTAAGATCTTAAGTCCATTGACTAATAGCTGGTGTGGTGGGTGTTTATCCTTCCAGGCTTGGAGTATGAGTCTCTTTGCAACTGTAAAGAGTCCACTCTTGCTGTCCTTCTGTTAATCCCCACATCACAGGGATGTAATTTTAAAGACACACCCATGCACTGCCCATCATAATTATGAGCATGCCGTAGCTTTAGGTATTCTTCTGTAAAGAATACCTGTGGTTGGGCAGGAAATGAAATAATTTTCTGTTCTCTATTACCGGTACTTGGTTTACAGACTACTGCTTGTTGCTTCTGCTATTTAACTACAGATTCTAGTTAGGATAAATGTTGCACTGGAGTGCTATAGTGTATTTTGCAGTGCAAAGATTGGGTCCATCTCATTTTTATTAAATTACTCTCCGACCACTAACTGGATATTATGTTTAATGAATGGCATGTCTTATTTTTGGGCCCGCTCAGCTAATGAGATTAGCATGCATTTTGACAAAGACACTTTCACAAGGAGTTCAAAAGCCAGTGTGGTGTAGTGGTAAGAGTGTTGGACTGGGACTCGGGAGATCCGGGTTCTAGTCCCCGCTCAGCCATGAAACTCACTGGGTGACTTTGGGCCAGTCACTGCCTCTCAGCCTAACCTACCTCACAGGGTTGTTGTGAGGATAAAATGGAGAGGAGGAGGAGGAGGAGGAGGAAAAAGGCGGGGTATAAATGTAATAAATAAAATAAATAAATAAAAGAAAAGGGAGGAGAGGGAAAGAGACTTTCAGCTTAATGGATGGCTTCTGTGCTCATTTGAAAATTATATATGAAGGGTGCAATTCTACAGGTTGTGCCCTCGATGATCGTAAGCCCCAAACTTGGAGGCTTGAACATCCTATGCAGGGTGGGAGGAGCGGCGGAGGCAATCTTTGCCTCCCCATCCTCCCATCCTGAATTTTTTGCTAGAGAAACTTTTTTGCCTGTCTAGCTGGGGCGTGTTGGAGGGGGAGGGAAGGAGGCTGGAGAGGCGCCACGATAACTGGTATCCCGGCATCTCTGGTCTCCTCCCTTCCCCACCCACCAAATACCTTTTTCCGTTCTCCTGAAGTAGTTTTCCTGACCTAGGAGAGCACCCAGCACAGTTCTTTCTATGCTAGCTGCGAGGGGAAGGGGGAGCTCTGATTCCTTCCTCCAAGGTCGGAATGGGGAATCCTTCAGACATTGTCTAGGGACCATAGGATTACTCCCAAAAAGGCATTCGTCAGTTTTTCCTGGGTTTTATCAAGGTGCACAGGAACATGGCCTTTATTATTACTTTTCACATCGAATTGGGAATGCATTTGTGTCAGCTGGCTTTATCAGGCCTAGTATTTTATTCAAATTGTTTAGCTATTTAAATTGTTTTAATTTTTTCTTGTTAAAATTTTTAAACTTTTATGATTTGCAATTTTTGTAAACCACCCAGAGAGCTTTGGCTATTGGGAAGTATAGAAATGAAAATAATAATAATAATAATATATTATTATTATTATTATTATTATTATTATTATTATTTGTAAATTTGTGGCAGGGAAGGGGGGGCAACTAGTAATTTGAATTAGGATTGTTTTGAACAGCAGGGCTTAGCCCTAGAAAGCATGGAGTGAGGTCATGACCTCACTCCATGACCTCACTCTAAGGAGTAGCACTCTGAACATATACAGAGTGCATTTCACCTCTAAGTACAAAGGAACGGGGCTCCCAAATTTCACAGGGCAGCTGCCAGGCACTTTAGCCTCAGGCCCTCTCTTTGTAATAATAAAAAACAGTTTATTTGATCTAAGAAGGTAATAATACATTTCTACATAAAATACAAAACAAACTGCTAGAATACATAATATACAACAGTAAATATAGATGAGGAAGCAGCCATAGCCAAGATGACCTGCTAAAGATCACCATAACAACATGCTAGGTTTGATGCAACAAAAGTAATTTGGATATTTACTCTGGCTGCTGAAAATTGAGTTACTTTAGAGATCACGACTTGCATGTATCATAAAGGTAACTCAGTTTTCTGAACAAGAGAAACATTATCCAGCACAGGAGCAGCTAGTATATCCCTGGGAATGGCATGCAGGGAGCAGAAAAGGAAATACAGTGGAAGATCCTCCATAGCAGATAATCTATGAATACAGAATCTGGTCTTGTATTCAGTCTTACAGTGTTAGTGTTCCAGGGCCGTTGTTTGCATAACCTGCCGGTGTAGTGCTGTTAATGCTTCTTAACTTACATAGAATATGATCTGACAAAAAAGAAAAAAAAACAACCCTCACAGCCAAGAATCTGTTTAATGATCAACACCATGGGGGAAAAAATACAGTGTTGGCTCTACTAGCCAATTTGATTGATCATTAGTGCACTGAAGTCTCCTTTTCACTTGACATTTTGCATCAGGGGATGCAGATCCAAATGTTTTCAGTATAGAATAAGTGCAACCCTCCATATTTGCAGATGCAGAGGTCTTACCACACTAATCACTGAAAACCCTAAAGTGTTAGATAAACTGTTTATATTTTTAAGATGATGATGATGATGATTTAGTTTTTAATTATTATCTTTAATTACAGTTGTTATTTCAACTGTTTCACTCTAGCAAAAAAGAATAGAGGATTTCTAGTGAGCTTCAAATAGAATTACCTTCAATATCATTATCAAAGAAACAATATCATCATTCTCCTACAAAATATGAACTTTCACAACTGTGTACTATCTGTATTAATACCTAAATCAGACAAGTTGAATTTTGTTTATCGGATAAGCTTTTTCATAAAGAGTAGCCACCAAATAGCAAACACCCGCAAATGCAGCTCTCCCCCCAATAGTGTGTGTGTGTGTGTGTGTGTGTAGGGTACCATGACCATAATACAGGGGTGTTGAACCTCTTTCAGCCTAAGGGCTGAATTCAATTTTGGGCCAAATGCAAAAGGGGCATGGCCAAAAAATACCAGCATATTTTAGCTTAAAGATCTTACTCTCAGTAACTAAACCTTAGGAGAGGCATTTCAGTGTTTTAGAATAGGGGGGAAAGGCACAAAAACCAGGAAACCATCAAATGATTGGTGGTTGGGGGAAAGGGGAAGTTGGCATAGTCATCTGGCAAACCCCGGAGGACGAGATTGGGACCACAGGCAGGCTAGATTTGACCCGTGGGCCGGAGGTTCAACACCCTTGCCATAAAAGAAAATTGTTGGGTGAGACCAAAGGCCCATCAGTTCCAGCATCCTGCTTCCAGTTATGACCAGTCAGATGTAAGTGAAGTCCACAATTCAGGCATGAAGGCAGGTTTGCTCCTCAATACCTGCTTAAGATATACTTTTCCAGTCAATGGATGTTCCATTTAGCAATCATGGCTATTGTCCCATTGATAGGTAAATTTATAAAATATGATCGTCGTTCCAATGTCCTTAACTGATTATGATTAGTCAGTTTACAAACAATGCAACTTAAATGCAAAGACAATACAAGGGTAAGCCTGTCTGGGATGATACCAATCGAATCAGTGGTGCCAATTATAATCTACTAAAGCCCTTCTAACTGGTGTTGTCCTGAAAATTTATCCTACATTTTTTTTGACCATCCTCATTCAATTTAATAGAAAAGAAGTTGCTTTCGAAAAGAAATTCAAAGGAGAAGAAAATTTAGGAGGGATTCTCATGGGTTGGGTTTAGGGTTCTTGTGTTTATTGATGAGGTGGCCGAGGAGTCTGTGTTTGTGTCCTGTCTTGTATTGTACAGTCTCCAGTGACCTGTAGTCTCGTTGGCTTTCTGCATTTCTATTAAAGCCCAGGGAAGACATCATGAGGTAATTCCCCCCACAGGACTTTTTCAGATCAGGAAACACAGGCAGCCTGGGAGGCTGCAGAGCAAAGGAGAGATGTGTAATTATGGATGCGCTGATGCCGGGAAGTCTGGCTCATTTGAGCTCGACGAACTTCCTGCCCGCTTCCGATCCGATGATTGGAAGCAAGCTGAGTTGGGGGGAGGGGTTCAGTGAACTTCCGTGTGTAAGATGGGCTGTGGGTTGCACATTTTAAAAAAAACAACGCCAAGGAAATTTGCACAAATGGTGCTATTTGTGTAACTTTATGCAAATTGTGTAAATGGTGGTATTTTGCAAGTTTTGTGCAAAAAGCATGTGATATGCATAAAATTGGCTGATTTGCTCAAATGGCACTAGATCCATGTGCTTTTCAGGTGCTGATTTGCTCAAAACATGCAAAACATCGCAATTTACACAATTTGCATAAATTTACGCATATTGTACAAATAGTGCCATTTGCACAAATACCCTTAGTGTGTGTGTGTGCTTTTTTAAAAAATGCACTAACTGCAGCCCATCTTAGATACAGAAGTCCGCGAGCTGGCTCAACTCCCATCATACCAACTTGGCACCAGCGCAGGGCTGGCGAACCGGAATCTGTGGGGCAGGAGTGTGAAAACCCATTGGATTTTCACACCCCTATTGGATTCCTCACACTTCCCTATGTGTAATACATAGGGGGAAAACACACACAACAGTACCTTGGCCACCTCACAGTGATTAGGCACACTCAAAAATAGCACCAAAATAAATTCAAAATCAATTCATAAAATGCCCTGAGAATGAGGCAGAAAAATGGAAGCCTCTTTCATGAGGGAAGAAAACATTCAGAAAATGGAGGAGAGCTTTTGGCACAGCACTAGTTGCACCTATTCCCTGGAGCCAGACACAACACTGCCCCCTCACACCTGCATTGTGGAGGATGCAAAATTGGAGCTAGGCTGCCAACACAGTTGATGCTGTTGCAAGTTGTAGTGGGAGTGCAAAAAACCAAAATCCCTTAGGAAAAAAGTTGTGCTACAACCGCTGCCCTTGAGAAACAGTTGGGAGAATTTCTTTTCCCCCTGGAAATTCAGTGAAACTGTTCATCCAATTTCTCTGCCCACAATAAGGTCTACTTCTAAACACAACCTCCTTTTTAACCAATGAGTGTCACAAGCCCTGTAGAACAATAGAGTTGAATGAGACCAAAAGGCCATCTAACTGTGCCAATCTAACAACAGAACTTTTGGGATGGCTCCCACAATGTTCATCACTTGAGGGCTGCAGCATAAACTGGTGCCTTACATGTGCTAACTGAAACATCACAAATCAAAGACTAAAGAGAGAACATCTGCATGACCTCACATCATTTCACGCAGGCACAATGCTTTTTCAGTGGAATCAGTTCACACATTCAGGCTGAGTCAAGTGTCAAGTGACTGGAAATCAAGTGGTGTTCCTGAAGATGTGAACTGGCCCTTAGAAGTATCCAAAACTTTGCACTGCTCCAACAGCTGCTATTGGTACTGATGTGTCTGTGCTAAGCTCTGGCCCCTGTGTGGCACACCTATGCTCCACAGAAGCCTTGCACAGCACTAGTGTGTAGGGTGGTGGTGTAGGGAGGGGATTGGAAAACCCACTATTTTCTGCAAATGTACATGTTCATCTGATACAACATTTATGTGCTTAAGACCGTGGTAAGTACACCAACGTTATATTCAAACTTGGCTTTGACTTCACAAATTGGTAAAGACTGTGTAGGCCAGGTGAAGGCAACCTTTTTGGGCCTGTGGGCAAATTGGGGAATTTGAGAAACTGTTGTGGGTGCCACCACACAATGGCTGCCATACGAAGTGTGCCTAGTCACAAAGGACAAATCACCTGCCCAAATGACTGGGTACAAGGCAGAGGTGGGGTCTGAGCCACAGCACACTAAACAACTTCTTTGAACCTGCAGTTTTCAGCGCCTTTTTCGGTTTTCCCTTCTTTTTGTGGTGGCTGGGTGTGTTGCAGAGGAAAACATTGGTCTGCAGCCGCCCACCATCTTTTATTTATTTATTACATTTCTATCCCACTTTTTTTCCTGCAAGGAACTCGAGGCGGCTTACATAATCCTCCTCCTCCTCCTCCTCCTCCTCCTCCTCCTCTCCATTTGATCCTCACAACAACCCTGTGAGGTAGGTTAGGCTGAGAGTCAATGACTGGCCCAAAGTCACCCAGTGAGCTTCATGGCTGAGTGGGGACTAGAACCCGGATCTCCTGAGTCCCAGTCCAACACTCTAACCCAGTGTTCTCCAACCTTGGGTCCCCAGATGTTTTTGGCCCACAACTCCCAGCATGCTCCAGCCCCAGTATGCAACACTGTCTCTTCATTTTCTAAGTATGTCTGTGAGCCCCATCATGTAGGCCAGAGGCATGGGAAGTAAACATGGCAGGAGCTGGAGGCCTTCACTTTGATCCCAGATGCCATAAGAAAATGTGATCATTCTTTTAAAAGTGGGAGGGGCAAGGCACCTCAACTGTGCCAAGAAGGGTGTCCAGGGGCACACTGGTGCCCGTGGGCACCATGTTGCCCACTCCTGGTGCAGGCAAAGTAGCAATGTATTAAATTCAGCAGCACCTTACATGCTATGAAGCACACTGAAATAAGAAAGGTACCTAGATTCCATAAAATGCTAACAGATAAAAAATATTATGAAAATATAGAGCTTTTATTTGCAGACATATAAACACTTTTGGTACAGTACAGACATATTGTCAGAACTCAAGAAAAGTGTCCGTTTTAAGCATAACACTCACTTGCCTTGTTTTACACAGATAAATTTGATGCAGAAATCTGACATGATAGTTTCCCAGCTCTTGTAATCAACATTAAAGGTGTGCATTGCTGATATCCCCTCTGCTATGTAGCTGCAGAAG
The DNA here is from genome assembly GCA_021292165.1 of Shinisaurus crocodilurus. Lineage (NCBI taxonomy): Eukaryota > Metazoa > Chordata > Lepidosauria > Squamata > Shinisauridae > Shinisaurus > Shinisaurus crocodilurus. The sequence goes on along the minus strand of JAHFWL010000197.1, from coordinate 61,350 downwards.
CAGACAGGTGTCTAAATGACCGGGAAGATATGTCACCGGTTTTAAGAGGGGAATTTCTGGACCTGATTCAGAAGACTAAGCTCATGAAAAGGAAAGGAGCCAAAAATCAGTAATCAGCTGTTGTTCGCTCATACAAATTGCTAATCCAGAGAGTCAACATATAAAACTAAACTTTCACATTACCGAGGAGCGATTTCTGTTTCCATTTGAAAGATCTAATTCAGAAATATCACATAAAAATGGTCTACAACCAAAGTGATGAAATACTACTGACAGATTGCTGAACTACAGAGTTCAACTCAGGGTTTAACTTGGGGTTACTGGATCAAAAAAATATATAATTTTAACAGTAGTGGAGGATGGAGCTGTAACAAAGGGACATGGATTGTGGGCCCTAATCCAAAGATTACATGTAGTACCTTACGTTCATGCAGCACGTAAGGTACTACATGTAAAGATCTCCCTTCGCCCCGGCCTCAACAGATTACGAAGATTGTAAGCTCTGACAGCAGCGGTCATCTATATGAGGCAGGAGGTGTGTCTGGAACCATTCATTTGTGGTGTGTGAGTGATAAACAGGATGTGGGCTTTCTCCCTTAAAGTATATTTTTGTACTAAGCAATCAGAGCCAGAATGACAATTCATATATGGAAACCAATTTGGCTTCAGTTATTGTATATATTGAGAGAGCGAGAGAGAATGAGAACAGCATCTAAAATTATCTCCTGCTTTGTTATATAAAGACTGCCTATTTTCTCTCTTTGGCCAATGGTAAAAAGAGCCCACGTTCTTTGCCCAGGTAGAAATTGCTTCTGAGAACTGCTGGATTTTATATTTTCAAAAATGAAGGACCTAACATTCCCCCCCCCCTCTTCATTCCAGCAGCCCCAGGGGAAACAGCATGTTTTTCCTGTATCCATCACATGACCCGCATACCCTGATTTGAATGTCTGCAGACCCCTCCTCCCTCATTCCATCCTGGGACTCTGAACATGCAGACAATGTGACTTCACCATCAAGTTATTTTTCCCTCCTATATTCTCCACCCCACCCTTTGCTTTTTATAACATTTTGCCTGATGAAGTGATCTGGGGATCTCCAAACCTTGCATTAAAAAAAAAAAATCTTTTCGTTGGCCTAATAAAAGTATTACACACACTTATCTGGATTTTGGTATATGGAATCTGTTTTCACATATGGATTGCTTTGCTGTACTGATAGGGTTGCAAAAAATCATGATATATTTTTTTAATCGATTTTTTTTTATTTAAATCAATGATTTTTTTTATTTAATCAATTTCTCCCCCCCCCCCAATTTTTTTTTAGTAAAATTAATTTCAAAGTTTCAGGCAACCACATGTACAAAGGCTTATGCTGGCTCAGCTTGTCTGAGCGTGGAAAGCTAAGCAGGGTCAGGCCTGGTTATTACTTGGATGGGAGACCCCTCCTCTAGTTTCCTGCATTGAGCAGGGAGTTGGACTCGATAGCCTTGTAGGCTCCTTCCAACTCTATGATCTATGAATCTATGAAATAGCCTACACTTAATAGTTAAGAACACCAAATTATACAGAAAACATTAATCAGAACTAGGCTACCTACACGACAGGGTTGCAAAAAATCATGATTTTTTTGCAAAAAATAAAAAAAATATCATGATTTTTTTTGCAAAAAAATCGGAAAAAATCGATATTTATTGATGATTTAATCAATGATTTAATCATTGATTTAAATCATTCTGATTTAAATCATTGCAACCCTGACTGGGAATGGTGGCTTATTGGTTCCTGCCCTTCTCAAGTAATGGACAATCCCTTAAAATAACTGGCATTTCACCATTCCCTTGTTTTTTGCATTTAGACTATAGGTCTATGCACTCTTACTAGGGGGCTATGATGGAAATCCCATGGAACTCAGTGCAACAACTTCCAAGTAAAAATGCACAGGATCAGGCTTTTGTTGTATTTTGGAAACAGGGTGGGCTGGATTCTCATGGCAACTCCTAGTGCATCCTGAAAAATTTCCCACAAGTCTTGGGGAACCTTCCAGAGGGACATTCCATGAGGCTTAAGGAGCTATGCTAGACAGGAACATTGGCAACACAACCCCTTTCCTGTCCTATGAACACATGGACCAGTTTGGTCCCAGATCTCATGTTATCATTTCTTCCAGGACCGGTGCAGGGCAGTTTGGCGCCCTAGGCTAAATTATATTTAGCGCCCCCCCTCTCGTGCCGTGGGGGGGGCTCCGGAAAGCAGCCCTGCTCTGCAACCTCCCACCCCCCCGCCGCCACCGGACCCCCCCCGCACGCTGCCGCTGCCGCCCCCCACCTACCTTCCCACGCCTCCTCCGAAAAGGGACCCCCGCGCTCTGTTTTTGGCCGGGGGAAACCAGAGCAACAGGGCTGTTAAAGCCCTGTTGCCCTGGTTCTTCCCGCCAAAACAGAGCACGGGCGGGGCTCCGGAAACAGCGCGGAGAAGGTAGGTGTCGGCGGGGGGAGGCGGCGCGGAGGAGAGGCGAAGCGAGGCGAGGTGGGGGGGAGGCGGCGTGGGGGGGAGGCGGCGCAGAGGCGAGGCAAGGTGGGGGGGAGGCACCCAGGCTCGGCCCCACCACTACTCCTGGCGCAATCCCCTGCACTGACCTAGCTTTCTCGGAGAGGCGGGCGGGCGGGCAGGGCAGGAGCGCGCCGGCAGCGAAGAGGAGCGCAGCGTTCTGCGCCCTCTTCCGCTACGCGCCCTAGGCAACAGCCTAGTTGGCCTAGCGGTAGCGCCGGCCCTGATTTCTTCCAAGAAATACTGACTACAATATTTCATAACAGTGAGCAAACTGCTGAAGTAATTTATACTGTTTGTCCGTATTGAGTGAAAAGTGAACATCTCATTTCTGTTCACAATCTCACAAAGGATGGTGCGCACCCTCAAGAAATTGCACTTCTTGTTAATGCCTTTCCTAGATATATATATATCATATATATATATATATATCATATATATATATATATATATATATATATAACATCATGTTATATATAACATCTGAGGTAATAAAACATTATGTTTTGATTTACCAGTGCATATTTTCTTATCATCTTCACATATATACAATAGAACATCTAGTTATTATACCTCAAACCCATACTTTTATTTGTCTTTCCTTTATCAAAAAACAATACATTTTAAAATATACTTTTTCATTTTCTCTTAAACAGTCCCATTTACAGGAATGGCTGATGATGCCCTCTTGTGGTCAAAAATGACTCACAGGAATGAAGAATGGAACAATGAATGTGTCATTGCCTTACCTTTGACTTTATGAATACTGACTTGGTTTATGGATGGGTCTCGTGACGCCCATGTCTACACAGACAGGTTACTAGCTGTTAGCACTAAGGATTCATTTTTTAAAAAGCTGTACATTGAATTTGATTTTCTTTTTGTCTTTTTTGTTTTCTTTGAAAAAAACCCCATGTAAACAGCTATTTACAATTATAATAAGTTATAAATCAATGGTCCTTCATTATAGCTACTGCTGACAATCCCCCATTTGGGAGCTAACCATTGTTCAGAATATTTAGGTTTTGGTTGAGATTGTCTATGTGAAACCATCAGATATTGGAAATTTCCACTGGTTTCTTCTCCAGCATATGCAGATCAATTCTTCCATTTAATGGGATTTGTACTTCCAAATTTTCATCTCCTCTGTGATATTTTCTCCCTTTCCTTAGGCAGATATAAATACCCATTCCAGTTACCAATGTTATCGAACCCAAACTTATTATTGACAGGGCCACTAAAGTAGGCATGCAGGAGGCCGACTCCACTCTTCTGTGTGTGGGTTCTATAGAGATTTGTGGTTCTTTTTCCTCGATATTAATGTCAGGTTCCTTTCTTAAAAGACTTTCAATGTAGCTCTCATTGCTCACAGTGTCATTGACAAAGAGGTTCACCATGACTGTGGAATGGAGAGGTTCTGGGTAACCATGATCGCTAACCTTAATGAGTAGCCGATAGAGGCCATAGTCATTTTGCATGAGTGACTCTTCCAGAGTGATGTTGCCTGTCTTGGGGTCAATCTTAAAGGAGTCTGGACGGGGACCTCTTCTCCCAATGATGCTATATGCTATGACTGCATTCATGCCAGTGTCATTATCTACAGCATAGACCTCTGTGATAGGAGATCCAGGTAGAGTAGTAGGAAGGACTAGAAGGTAAGACATGTTAGATTGAGGAAACAAAACCAATGGTGGATTGTCATTTATGTCCAGCAAAAGGATGGTTATTTTTGCAGTAGAGGACAAAGCAGGGTCCCCTCCATCCACTGCTTCAACCCATAAGGTGTATGAGCTCTGCTGTTCCCTGTCTAGAGAGACCTTTGCTCTTAACACTCCCTTACCAGTATCTATAACGAAGATGTCACTTCCGTTTACAACAGAAAGTGCGACCCATCCATTTTGCCCAATATCTGCATCAGTGACGCTTATAACTCCAATTTCACCAAAGCCCGGGAAATTCTCTGGCACAAAAAAACTGAAATCTTTGTTGATAAACCTTGGGCTGTTGTCATTTTTATCCAGTACTGAGATGGTAATGGTGGCTATTGATTCTCGGGGAGGCACTCCAAAATCTACTGCTCTGACTGTGTAGCGGTATTTTTCTCTTTCTTCTCTGTCCAGCTGGGTGGAAACTGTAAGGACTCCAGTGACTTTATCTAAAGAAAAATATGAAGGTGCTTCAGGCCCAAGGAAATAAGACACTTGACCTCTTTCTCCACTGTCAGCATCTGTTGCATGCAGCTTGGCCAAAAAAGCATTGGGAGCATTGTTTTCTTCTATCGACAATTCTATCAGTGGTTGGGAAAAAACAGGCGAGTTGTCATTATCATCCAGAACCTGCACTTTAACTCTTTTATTGACATGGAATCCTTCAGTATTCCATGCAATCACTGATATTTCATAGAGCTGTTGAGACTCATAATCCAATGGCTTTGTAGTCTCCAATAAGTATTCATTGTGGTATGGTTTGTACGGTGACAACCTGAATGGGCCATCACCATCCAAATAGCAATCCACTTTGTATTTTTCATCTGGGTCTTTTATAGTGAAAAATGCTATTGGGGTATTCACAGGTTCTAACTCCCTCAGGTAAACCACCCCTTCTGCTTCATTTGCTATAAAACGAGGAATCACTTCAGGGGGTCTCATCATGACTTTGATGATGGATATCAACACAGTTATCACAGCTGGAATGCAACCGGGACCATTGGCCAATACGCTCAACCGATGGAGACGAGGAGTATCACCATTAATCCTCTTAGAGAGCTTGATAATGCCTGTGCTTTCATCAAGGTGGAACAAAGTGCGGGATGACTGAGACACCTTTTGGCTGTAGGAATAGGTGATTTCCGCATTGATTCCCTGGTCCACATCCACAGCATGGACAGAGGCTATGCGCAACCCAATGCTAGCGTTCCCAAAGACAGTGACATTGATCTGGGTCTCATTGAACTGGGGACAGTTGTCATTGATGTCACTGATGCCAATGGTGAGGGTGGCACTGCCCACCAACGGTGGGTCTCCTCCATCCTCTGCAGTTATGAGCGTAATATATTCATCTCTGGCCTCCCTATCCAAGGCACCCATGACAATCAGGTAAGGCGTTCTTTCCCCACTTTCATTCTCCTCCACATCCAGTGTAAAAACCCCGTAGTCATCTTGTAGTTGGTAAGTCTGGACTCCATTGGTACCCATGTCTGGATCCACAGCTGGGTGCTCTATAGCTAAGCGGGTGTTGATGGGTGAATTCTCAGGCACAAAGAGGTGTATCTGTGGCATGGGAAACCACGGTGCATTGTCATTAACATCATGAATGGCAATCTTCACCTTGACGAGGCGGAAATACTCCTGAGGTAACACCAGAACATCCAGCAACAGCAGGCATGACTCAGAGGATGGTACTAGCGAGGAGGAGGAAGAGGCAACCACATTAGAGCCTACATTATCTTCTGTGCACACTGCCTCCCGGTCAATCTCCTGTGCTGAGGTGCGCAGTTCTCCTGACCGGTTGTCTAGGTTGACGTACTGACCTCCCAATCCCTCAGAGACGAGGCTGAAGGAGAGAGGGGGTTTTCTCCATTGGTCAGGCTGCCGCTCCCCCTCTACTGCTGTCTCTCCCTCTTCCTCTGCTGCCCCCTGAAGCTGTAAATCCTGGGCTAGATTCCCAATGAGGAAGCCAGCAGGTAGCCCTTCACTGATGCTGTAGAAGAGTTCAGTGGCACGGCTGTAGCTTGCAAAGCAGTTGAAAGGTCCGAGGAAGAGCAGGAAAATGAATAAGTTCTGGGGAAAGAGATGCACACGAGGTTAGTGAATGACGTGATCTGCTGTCAGCATCAGTGATACACTTCATCACTCCCCCTCCCCCCACATATACACACAGTGTTCTGCTGCCCCTAAGGAAAGGTCTTCCTATGTAAGACCTTATGCTGGAGCACATCTCCTGGTCTCGACCAAATGAACTATCCTATCTACACAAATCCACCATCTGAGTAAGTCATCCTCTACATATTCAATGATCTCTATATCCTCCCATGTACATAATGCAAAGTGCCAGTCTTCAGCCTAAGTAGATCATCATTTCCCTCTGTTCCACGGAGCCGCCTGTCCCTGAAGCATCAAGTGCCCATATTCACCACAAATAAAGAGATGCCACCACATCTACCCTTAACGTTTTCTCAAAACACGCTCATTAAGAAATCATTAAATGGGGGTGGCGCGATGTATGTATATAAAGCATGTATGCATATGTGTTTAAAGATCTCCACATTGCACTTTGTAGAACGCTGCACAGTGCTTTGGAATAATAATAAGAGGGGGAAACTCACTGATATTAAACTTCAATTTCAGTTTCCCCCCTCACTCAAATATAGTGTCTGTGTCAAATTGTAAACAGATAATCACTGACACAAGACACTGGTCAGTCATCCTAGGAATCTGAGCATGTACCATCACCCTCTGCAAAAAACACATCACTGTACTTATTCTGTATTTTTTACTTAAAAAAAAAAAATCTGATCTGCAATATGACCATTCAGGAAGCACTCAGATGCCACCCTCTCTTCTTTAGATTAATTCAACAGGATTGACTCCATTTCTCCCAGTGTACCATTTCTCTGGATCAATAAAAGGCCACCTTTGCCAAAAAATATTGTAATCTAAATATACCTTTGCCACAGATTAACCCTTTCACCTCCTCCACCAGGAGTTCATGCAAAGCCACTTGCAGCCACGACTCATCATAGCTTGCTGTGCACCTACATAAATATTAGCCACCACAACAGCTTTGACTTTGGGGATCTTCCTCCCCTGAAGTTTACCAGTCATGGCTGCAACCCTAAGCATAATTACTCAAGTGTAAGATCCATTGAAATCAGTGAATAAACATAATGGGCCATACACGTGCACCCCCAGAACTTTCTTTTTAAGCAACAAAGATAAAACTGGCATAAATTGGTTAACATCCCTTCCCTTTCATTCTCCCCACTTCCGATGGAGCACCAACCCTCTTGGAGTTTGTGGGCTGACCCATGTAACTTGAAGGCAAACCTGGCAAACCTCCTTTTGGATTCCTTTGAACATACACACAGTGGTTCCCCTGTCCCTACCTCTGTTTTTCAAATGTGAAGCTGGTTAAATGCACTGTGAACGGAAGAAAGGCCCACCAAGGCTGATGTCCAGGGTGCACACTTACTTCCAAATAAATCAGCACAGATCAGGCTGCATATTCAATGGGACTTATTTCTCAAGTACATGCATGGGATTGCAGCTTTGAGCTATATTATTATTGTTCTTGTTAATTTTAATTTATTATTATTATTATTATTATTATTATTATTATTGCATTTCAGCAGGATCTTCAATTAAAATTCAGAACTAGCAGTCTTGGTACCTGAAACTGTTGCTTCGCTTCCACAATCCATCCATCACCTATTTAGGAAAATCTTAGTACGGTGCGCCTCTTCTAACCGCCCCCCCCCGTCCCACTTTTAAATGATCGTTTCTATAAGCTCAAAATGATAAATGTGTCATCATTTCACCTCTTCATTTGCGAAGTTTCGCTCGATCTTTATCGCCCAACTTCCTGGAGGCTTGAACAGCCCTGATCCTATGCATCTTTACTCAGAAATGTCCCACCGATTTCTGCGGGATTCTCCCAAGGAAGTGTGCGCACACAGAACGTCAGCCTTGAGTATGCTCCCTTCTTCCCCACCCCGTGCCCCCACCACCCCATTCCCCCCCCCTTTTTTTCTCTTAGCGTACCGGCAGATTCCTCTGAGTGGTGGCTGTGCTGCTCCCAGCGCCGGATCGCTGCCCCATAGCCAGCTGCCGATGCCTCTTCCCAAGGAGCCAGCTGGATCCTAGGGCTGGTGGCGAGCTGCGCCTCGTCTCATTCCCTCCGCAGCGCATTCCAAATGCGGTCACTGAGGGTCTCCTTCGTGGGGAGAAGAAAAGGAGGGGGGGGGAAGCCTCCTTCGGCAGTGGAGGGGGGGGGGAGAGGAAAAAATAAATAAATTGCAGACACTCCCTCCTTCGCCTCTGTTGATGCAAATACCTCGGAGAACTCCAGCCAATCGCCTCGCAGGACGCTCAATTAACAAAGGGCTCCCTGGGGAGGGAGGTACCCGCCGGCGTTCTAATGTTTGCCTCCCGCAATGCAAGGCGCGGGACTGCGCTTGCCCGGCTCGCTGCCTTGCGCCCGAGCGAAGGCGCTCTTTTTAGGGGCCCGGCGGCGGCGGCTCTCTCGCCTCTAGTCAGTTTCAAAAGCAGCCTGTGCCAATGCCGCGCGTTCCGGGGAGGCGGCGGCGGCGGCGGCTCCTAATTGCGGCGCGCTCCTAAAACAGAGAGCCTCACTCAGAAAGATCAGCAGCCTCTCTCTTTCTCTCACCTCGATTTTTTGCTCCCTGCCTTGGGAAACGGGGCAGGCGCCGGAGCGCTTAAGCGGATCCGCGAGATTAGTGAGCGGCGTGAGCTCGAGCTCTTCGTCTTTAGCCTTCCCGACGGGATGCCACAGGGGGAAACTCGAAGAGAAAAGGGGAAGAAGCGGGAGGCGTGCAGAGGAGTGTCGCTGCAATCTGGCCGTAGCCAAGAAGTAGCCGCGCTGGCCAGGCTAGTGGGATCGGAGGATCAGCGCGCCAGCGAGGCGAGGTTCACGTAGTAGAGAAAGCCGTTGGTAGGTGCGCGTGTGTTTCGGTTTTGATATGTTCTTTTGGAGATTCACCTCCAGAGAGACAGGATAAGAAGAGGCAGGAAATTCTGTACCAAGCATCTGAGCATCTGGAGCGCTGCCTTTGATTCTTTGCCTTGGGAGCCCTTAAGGAAGAGGAACCAGCCATCCCGACCACGTTATGTCTCAGTGCTTCGTTTGCTAACCTTGTACGACTTCTTCCAACTCTGCTGCTTCACTTTCGGCTCTACAGTACATGCTCTCACCTTCCTAAACCTGAACCAGTTTTTATCTTCAATACCAGCTCAGGCTCTTCTGTGGAAGAGTCCTATTTTTTTTTAATTTGATGTATAATCCCCCCCCCCCAAGGATGCTCAAGGCGGCTAAGAATAACAAGAAACCAAAACGTTAAAATAAAAACATGATTAAAACAATCACAAAACAAATACATTCAAGATACAATTAAAAACACATACACACATATGCATTCAAGACACAATTAAAAGAATACCCAACAATAAAATAATTTAAAATGCACCCAACAGACCAACTTACATGCTAACGGCCTGCTTGAATAAAAACGGCTATGAGATAGTAGTAAGGAAGAAGAAGATGCTGTGCCCTTTGGACTCCAACTCTCATCAGCCCCAGCCAGCATGGCCAGTGGGCAGGAATTCTGGGAACTGAAGTCTAACGCATTTGGAGGGCGCCAAGTTGGGGGAGGCTGCTACATTGTGTGTGTGAGTGTCCCTTGCCATTCAGTTTGTTTCACACATTACATGGGGGGGGGGGATGACTTGTAGGCCTAAGGTTTTAGGTGTACATTTAAAAGTGTATTGTGTGTGAACGAGGCAAACTTGTTTGGAAGCGTGTTTATTATTCGGACCCAGACTGTACACGACAGGAGCAAACTATGTCTGTCCGCCCCCCCCCCATTGCATCTAAAGCAGAGCTGGGGTGGGGGGTACATGATCTAAAGTGCTAAATGGCTGCCCAGGTGCTAAAACCACTCTCCGTGTTGTCCTTTTCCAGCTTCTTTTCTCCCAGCCAGGCTCACTTTCGATATCGGAGCCTGGCTAGGACAAAAAGGACCTTGGGAACAGACGGTGTCAGGGCCGGTGCTACCATTAGGCCAACTAGGCAGATGCCTAGGGTGCAGGGTTAAAGGGGGTGCCAGAAACGGCTTGGAAAAAAAATACAGCGCTCTCAAGTGGGAAGGGGGGCGCTAAATATCTGATCTTGCCTAGGGCACCAAACTGCCTTGCACCGGTCCTGGACGGTGTGTATTGTGGGGAGGGGGGTGAGCAGCTGGAGGAGGGAGTGTTGGGCGCTACCCACCTGTACGTCCCTTTGGCACTTTCAGTTGCACCCCCAGTTGCTGCTTTAGGCACAATTGGCCAGGCCCACATCTAAAGATACCGTTATGTGTAGTTTGGGCTTTGCTGATCAGACAGAGAGTCAGGATTGGCTGTAGCTGTCTGAATATATACACACTTGGTGGGAAACCTGGCTTTCCTATCTCATAATGTGTGGAATGGCCTAAGTGACCACAGCCTGTTCTCACACATCTGCGATTAAAGGGAAAACTTTTAGGTGAGAGTTGCTGGGGTTTAAGCCTCCCTCAAGGCTACAACCCCTTTCTCTCCCCCTCTTTAATGCAGGGGTGGGTCAGATGTTTCGGCCTACAACTCTCCTCAGCTCTAGGCAGCATACCCAATGGTGAGAGATGATGGGAGTTGTAGGCCAAATCATCTGGAGAGCCAGAAGTTACCCACTCCCCATCACCAATACATCGGGTGGGAGATGTTGGATTTCTTTCCAGCAGCCTCACAGCAGCTGCCTGCTCCAATTGATGTTCAAGACTTAATGTAGCAAAAAGCTTAAAACAAAATAGTTGTCACTGCTCAAATAATGCCAGTACAGCCAGATCCATAATCCAGTGGAGTTGAAGCACTTGGCTTGACTTCGGCTGTGGGCCTAATTTGGCTTCGGTCCAAATGTTTCACTTTAAACAAGTCATGGTGGATCAATGCCACTGAGGTTGTGTGATTTGATTCACAAAGCACTTCAAAGGGAGTCGCTTAATTTAATCTGCTCATTTTATGGATTGCACGAGCCACGTGTTGTTTGTGGATTGCAAGCCAAAGTGCGCTTTTGTGCTATGCAATCGCGTGGGATGATAGTGAACATAAGAAGAAGAGCCTTGCTCGGATCAGAGCAGAGGGCACTACTTACTTAGCATTCTGTTTCCAACAGTGGCCAGCCTCACAAGCAGGGCACCAAGGAGAAAAAGCTCTCCTTCATTGATTATGTTGTGATATGTATCACTTTACCAGCTGCAGCACATTGTTTACACATGGAAGAGACAGAATGGCTGTAAACAGGTTTTGTTATGTCTTACTAGAATCCTTGATTCTGGACTGTGAGAACAACATGAGCTGGTCACATGGTTTGTATATTCTGATGACGTGCTAACTTGTTTTCTGTCTGAAGCCATCTTAGAGAGAAGCTGGACTGCTTTCTCTCTTCTTCTGGTTCTTCTTGCTAGACTTTGTTCCTGCAACAATGTAACGTCTTTGCTGAGGTGGAGTGAAGCTCAACTTACTCCACTGGATGTAATGCTTGCTATGCATTTATACTCTGCACATGGACTGTAACTAGGAAATGTATACTCTGTAGAACTTTACTTGCTAAGTAAATAAACAGGTAGAATTAGACCTGTGGCGTTACAGAGTGTTTCCTGACTCCATGGATTAATCTGCAACGGGGAAGCTGGAAGCAAGTCTTATTACAGGTCAGACTGGGCTGGCCAAAACTGGCACCGACACAACACGCTGCACGCTGCGTAGGGAGGTGAGATCTGGAAGATCTGTGTGTGGAATTTCAGGCGTCTGTTAGCACACAGATAGGATTATAAATCTCCCAACTCTGCTCACGCGCCAACAGATTATCCCCAGCATTTGATACTCAGAGGTATACTGCCCATGAACACAGAGGTTCCATTTAGTTATCATGGCCAATAGCTGATAGACCTATCCTCTCTGAATTTGCTTCATCTAGTTTTGACCGCCATTTACAGTGCAATCCTATGCATGTCTATTCGGAAAGAAGTCCCATTGAATCAAGGAATATTACATAGAGGAAACTGGATATAGAATTATAGCCCTAAGCCAGTGGCCACCAGCACATCTTATGGCAGGGAATCTTGTGATAGATTTTGATTTGTGGATCTCGTGAAGATCTCGTGAAGAGAGCCAGTGTAGCATAGTGGTTAGAGTGTTGGACTGGGACTCGGGAGATCCGGGTTCTAGTCCCAGCTCGGCCTTGAAACTCACTGGGTGACTTTGGGCCAGTCACTGACTCTTAGCCTAACCTACCTCACAGGGTTGTTGTGAGGATAAAGAGGAGGAGGAGGATTATGTAAGCCACCTTGGGTTCCTTTCAGGAAAAAAGGTGGGGTATAAATATACTGGTAATAAATAAAATAAAAAATAAAGAAGTGCTTTCTGTTTTTCAGTCCTGAATTTACTGATAATTGCTTTCACTGGGTGACCTGGTGCTGTAGCATTATATGAGAGGGAAACTATGTGTGGATAACACTTTTGAACCTACTCCTCCACTCTAGTTTGACACTTGGGGATCTGTACACTAGACCAGATCAGTTGCTGGTGCGAACATTCTGCTGATGTCCAGTCCAGAGAAGTGTTTAGTGCTGGGTCACGCCACACTGGTTCGTAAGAAGTAGTAGTAGTAAAATTAAACCAAACCGATAAGAAATACTTGGCGTTATGTTGGAGAGGATGTCAGGAAACTGGCACTTATGTTCATATGTGGTGGAGTTGTAAACATGTACAGAAGTTTTGGCAAATAGTATTTAAAGAGATAAATAACTGGGGTAAACTTAGAGGTATGTCCTATCATAGCATTACTATCAATTTATGATAAGGTTCATTGTACTCAGGCTATTAAAGATTTAATTTCAAACTTATTGACAGCAGCAAGGTTAATGATACCTAGAAAATGCAAAATGCAATATGATTACCAAATAGAGGAATGGTATAAAGAGGTATGGGATATTGCTATGAATGATAAATTAATGTGTAATATTAAAGTTAAAAGGGGATTATCGAAACGAAATGATTTTAAAGATATATGGAGAGTATTTGTAGATTTTGTTTTATTATGTGGGAAAGGGTGCACACCTTCACAAGAGTCATTACAATTTTGGAAGGCTGAATAGTTATGTAATTTAATTGGTCCCGGGGTGTGCGCGCAGTTGTTGTTGTTGTTGTTGTTGTTTGTTTGTTTGTATAATTTGTATGTTTATGTATTTTGTATCTTATATGTTAAAATTTAAATAAAATTTTAAAAAAGAAGTAGTAGTAGTAATAATAAAGTATCATGGGTGTTGTACCACTTTCAACCCAAGGGCTGAATTCAATTTCAGCAAAGCTCTCAGGGGCCACATTCCAGTGGTGACTGGGGCTGAAGGCAAAAGGGGCAGGACCAGAAATACCAGAAATTTAAGCATATTTTAGCTTAAAGCTCTTACTGCCAGTAATTAAGCTTTAGAAGCAGCATTTCAACCTTTCAGAACAGGAAATGACTGCACAAGAGCCAGAAAAAAGGCAAACACCGGCAGGTGGGAGAAAGGGACAGGACTAGGGGAAGAGTGTGTACCTGTCTGGGAATGCCAGGGGACCAGATTGGGACTCCAGCTGGGCTGGATTTGGCCCATGGGTCAGGGTTCAACACCCATGATTTATATACAGTAGTGCTTTTTGAGTATTCAAGCATTTCTCAGTAATATCTCTTTCCAACAGTACCATAAGGGAGGCCAGTCTTATTTTGCCCACAGCCCACATTGCAGCTAGACAGGCTGAGAGACAGTGGCCACCTAGTAAGTTCATACTAGCTGTGGTGAGATTTGAAACAGTCAGTCAGTCAGGCGATCACTCGTGACCGAGTAAGATTGTCTTCCAGGGTAAAAAATTTTTTTTTTTTTACAAAAATGAGATTTTAAAAGGAGGAAATCCTAAAGAAAAATTGCGTAGACTCTAGCGATGGGTCCGTAAGTGACTGTGGAGGCCAATTCTAGATCCACACAGCTTCCCACAGTGAGGACACAGGTTACCAGATGGAAGATGGTCCTGTAAAGGATTCATTTGACGTGCTTTTCGCTTAGCACGTTTCTCCCTTTCACCTATTACCTTGCACTCGGGCTTCTTCAAAGTCCATAGAACCTTTGTGAAAGGCCAACCTCCAGTTAGATCGTTCATGGGCCGGAGCTTCCCAGTTTTCGATGTTTATATTGCATTTTTTTAGATTAGCCTTAAGAACATCTTTAAACCTCTTATATTGACCACCGATATTCCGCTTTCCATCCTTGAGTTGGGAATAAAGTAACTGCTTTGGGAGACGGCAGTCAGGCATTTGAACAACATGACCGGTTGTGAGGGTTTGAGGCCTACACAGGATTGGGTTTGTTGAGGCCTACACAGGCTTCAGTTTGTTGAAGCCTGAAGGCCCAAACACTCCACGATGGGAGGGGGAGTTTGAGAGTTTTAAGTTACTTAATAGAAGTTTAGAATCAGTTCTTCAGTGCAGGGTCACATGGTTATAACCTTCCATTCCTGGGAGGACTATATATGTGGGGTGTGGTCAGCTAGCAGTTAGAGTGTGTGCTGAGCAGCAGAGAGAGACAGCAGAGAGAGAAGCAGAGAGAGAGAGAGAGAGAATGAGAACGAGAACTTGGCTAGCTGACTGCATAGGAATTAGGTAGACTGAAGTTAAACTAGAGATCATCGGACTGTTTGTTGTTTGTTTGTTTGTTTTATTTTATCATACCTGCTTTTGATTTAAAACCACTCTATTAAGTAATTTCCCTACTACTATAAGTAAAGTTTGTTGTGTACCCTGGAGTTTGGAGTGACTTATTCACACGCCTACAGCCTACACCCACGTTACTAGGGGAAGCAGGCAAAGGACTGGATCTTTGGGGAGAGGCAGATATCTCCCAAAGGCAGATCAAGGGGTCCCTGCAGTAGTGGAACCTTGACACCGGTCCACTGAAGTTGGCGTTGAAGGATCATTTTTTCAATGCTAGTAGTCTTTGCTTCTTCCAGTACACTGACATTTGTTCGCCTATCTTCCCAAGTAATTCGCAGGATTTTCCGGAGGCAACGTTGATGAAATCTTTCAAGGAGTTGGAGGTGACGTTTATAGATAGTCCATGTTTCGCAGGCCACAGCTCAGTCTCTCAACTGCTGTACCAGGGCCACTCTTTGTGAAGTACAAAATATTTTCAGGCTGCTCCTTCTCCTTTTGCTGCCATGCTGGATTGGTGAGAGTGCAAGATGCAGATGTAGCCTGAGGTGTATCCTTAGTATATCTCATCTATAGTTGGACGATCAAGCCTCGCCGGGCAGAACAAGGACGAACATGGCCCCGCTCACGCCCCGGCGAGGCCTTACCTTATCTTCGGGGCGGCTCGTGCACTCCGCGGAGAGCCACCCCCGCAGCTCGTTCTGGCACGCTCTCCGCGCCCGCGGAGAGCCTCCGCGGAGAGCCTCCCGCGCCGCTCGATCCAGTCCGTCGCGTCACTTCCGGCACCGAAAATGACGCAACAGAACCCTGCGTAGGCGCAGAACGGACCCTATGATCCGTTCTGCGCCTGCGCAGGGTCCATTTCCGGGCCTGAAATCATCGAGGAAGGCAAGTGGAAACAAAAAACGAGGTGGGGAGGGGGCGGGGGGCGAACTAAGGCTCGGGCAGCGCGCCCAGCCTTATTTGCAACGCTCATCTCCCTTAGTACAAGTAAGGGAAGCATCCCAGGAAATTGCTGGTACCGCTTCAGTTCTGCTGATCATACAGTCCTGCACTGATCCCGCTGGCTGCCTCATCAGGTCCAAGCTACAGTAGACCTGTTCGCACGTCACGACGGCCCACCATGGCTTAATTTACCTGCGGGAGCTGTTGTGTCATGTTGCGCGCCATTTTTGCAGGGTGCCCTGTGGGTGCCCGGCTTGCCGTGTCGTGCTGTGTGAACCCAGGCAGTAGGGGTTGTTTGAGGGACAGACAACCCTCAAATAACCCTAGAACAAGCCATGGGTTTGCAGAATGCAACAAGCCATGGCAAGTTGGGAGCCCATGGGTGCCATGCAGAAATGGCACCAGCAGGTGCCCAGTATGATGGGACAGCCCCCATGGGCAAATTAACCCACAGTGGACTGTTGTGTTATGCGAACCAGTTCACTGTCGTTAATACATCAGTGCTTCTTTCATAGAGGTTTTGGAGGTGGCAAGGTTCAAAGGACTTATCCCTCTCTCTTCTTTTTTAAGCAAAGGGACTTGTGGTTTTGGCATGTGTAATTTATTAAGATTGTCTATTTCTTCTGTTTCTACACTGCTTCTCAGGGCTAAGCAACATGCTCTCTTAGCATGCAGCTACATCAGTGTTTTTTTACACTCCAAAGTAAGTGTGGGAGGAACTGGTTTGGATCAGAACCCCAGCATAGGGGAGGCTTAATCCTTTCCCCGCTTCTGTGGCAGTGATCTGGATAGTCCCCCACCTGCATTTTGCATATGAAAGAAAAACGCCCCCCTTTGTTTCAACTGGAACCTTTTTCCTATGCAAATTGTAGTCCAATTCCTCAGGAAGGACCAGTGTTCAGACTCACTGGTCTTCGAAGTGCCCCAAGGCTTCGCTGCTGATGCTCCAACTGCTAAACCAATTTCTATTGGGGCCACACTTGTTTCACTTGTACAACAAGCCACTTGCTGCTTCTATTTCTTCTTGTCTTCTCTGAGCCTTTCTAGATGAACTGTTTTTGCTCTCAGTGGGCGTTGTGTTGTTTTTAGTTGGTGCGGTACTCCAAATGTCTTTCCTATTGTTGTGGGGATATAACTTTTCCCCCCAGCCATTGAACTGTAGCATTGTTGCCGTGAAAATGCAATTTCCCTTTTTCCCCCACCCCTCCACTCCCAGCTTGTGCTGGGTTAGCATTGATATTGCTGTGTGAAATGAGGTTGTGCCAATGTCATGGGTGCTCATTTGGATAATGCCTGTGACTGCACCAGTGGCAAAGTACCAAACGTCCTCCCTTGTATTCCCTGCCAATTTGGTTTACAGCAGGGCTCTCCAACCTTGGGTCCTCAGATGTTGCTGCTGGACTACAGCTCCCAGCATCCCTTGCCATTAGCCATGCTGGCTGGGTATGCTGGGAGCTGTAGGCCAGCAACGTCCGGGGACCCAAGGTTGGAGAGCCCTGGTTTACAGCATGCATAAGCAATGAAAGAGAAGATGGTAACATAAGGACCTAAACGACTTCAGAGAGTCCGGGGGACAATTCTCTCTCTCATACACACATGCTGCCACCAAAATCACAGCCACATTGCCACCAAATTTCGGTGGTATGGTGGCAGAGGTGGCAAAATAGTTGCATTTCCCCTTTAAAACAAGGCACGCAGTGGGTATGGCCCTTGTTTTTAAGGCAAATTACACTCCTGGAAGAGCACAGTTTGCCCATGCCTGACCTCAACAAAATAAAAGACAAAGAGCCTGCTGAATATGTATTTATTGTTTTATTTATATTATATAGTTCTATCCTGCCTTTTAAGATAGCTCATTACAAGGTAGCTTACAAAAATTTAAGAACAATAAAAACATCGAATAGAAAAATCAAATATTGATCACAATAAACCAGCATAACAGAAATAATATACAACCATACTGCTAAAAAAGGAAAGAAAAAGAAACCTTCTTAAAACCATGCCAGCATATCCAGGTTAAGTACTAATCAAAAGTAACCCTTGGGTCAGCACCCAGGGCTAGGTCAAATGTCAGGGGCAGCGATGGGGAACATGTGGGCCTCCAGATGTTGATAGACTGCAATTCCCATCATCCTTCACCATTGCTTATTCTGGCTAAGGCTGATGGGAGTTGCAGTCCAACAACATCTGGAGGGCCACAAGTTGCCCAACCTTGATCTAGGGGTTATTCACCTTATTTTTTATTAGGTTCTGGCTCGAACCCCCACCCAAGAAAACCTGGGGCTGCAATTTGAATGTCTGGGCAACAGTCTTCCAGCCCCCCCCCCCCACACACACACACAATGTGGACAAACAACCATATTTATTTAAAACAACAAAGAGTGCATCAATGAAGGTTAGCAACATAGACCAAACTGGAAATATATCCAACACAGTCAGTCTCAACATAGTCCCAGTTGGATATATGGATATGTTGGATATCTATATATGCAACATGGTCCAAAACTTCTCACCTCCTCCCAAGGTCTAGATGTGCCAATTGAAGTCTGTGTACTTTGGCCTTGAATTCAAGGATGCTGTCTGTGAGTAAGGGTCCCTTGTGTGATCCATGAAGAGGTAGAAATTTGAGAGCACTGCAATCTATCCTGCTCCAACAAGGGGTGGCAGCAAATTGGGTGCACTGCAATACATGTCATGTTCCAGCAGTGAAGAGGGGCAAATTGTGTGCATGCCAGTACAGACTCCAACCAGCAGGTGGCAGCAGAAAGGCTCCTATAGCTCCTTTTTGTCTTTGTGGCTCCAAACCAACTGGAAAATTGGTTAAGCCAGATCCAAACTGCTAGTGTAGCTCAAAGCCTCTCATTCTAGTAGTAATTTCAGCCAATAGGAATTACAGCATAGGATCTCTATGGCAAAGCTTAGCAGTTCTGTATTGCAAGCATTCAGTGTGAGGATAATTCAGCTCTTCTACATTATGCAGTAAGCATACCTAACAGTAACCAGTCAGCTCTTTCATCTTCACTCAATAAAGTGGTTCCCAGTTTCAAATTCTTTTCCTGACCAATTAGCCACCTAATAAATGACAATTTTCTATCAATTAAGTTTCCCTAACCGTATCAAAAACAATTCTCTCCATTAATGAGAACAATTATCACAAAAATATCCATGTTTAGCTAACTAAGGGTGCAATCCTATGCATGTTTAGACAGAAAAAAAAGTCCTACAACTTGTCAGTATTCCCCAGCTAGCATGGCTGGCTCGGGAATGCTGGGAGTTGTAGGACTTTCTTCTGTCTAAACATGTATAGGATTGCACCCTAAGTGCCATAGTAGATATGACGTTTTATCACATACAGTAATACCATGGATTGCAAGTAACTTGGTCTGAGAGCGTTTTGCAAGACAAGCAAATTTTTTTAAAAATTTTTGACTTGATAAACGAGCAAGGTCTTGCAAGACAAGTGTAGGGATGTAACCGCTTGCCTCGAGCGGGCATAGCGGGCCGAAATCGGCCCCGCTTACGCCCACCAGAGACTCGCTTTGATATAAGAGTGTTTTGGATTACAAGCACGTTTCCGGAAGAAATTATGCTCTCAATCCAAGGTATTACTGTAGTTTGCTCTTACATAGTTGTATTTTTCTTTAATCAATAAATAGCTGGTGCAGTGAGGGCGGGATTGGGACCATGGCATGGCTGAGGGGGCTTTAACCTTTTGCCCCTGCTGTGGTCCCATTCAGAATTGGGCCTCGGGAGGAGCAATCAGAGGAAAGGTCCCATTGCAAATAACAGGTGTGTGTGTATTCCACTTAGAACTTGGGGGGGGGGGTTGGGAGGTTAAAGAGGCCCTCTCCCCACCCCATGGCTCCAATCTGGCTTCTCCACTGCCTGTGCCAACTATTTATTTGCGGGATGGTATGTGTGTTTTTTTTAATCAACTACTCAAGGACAAACTATGTGACAAATCTCGTGCTTTGTCCTGACAAACTGTTCATTAATGAATGCATACCGCTAAACTATCAGCAGGAGGAAATACATCACGATCAAAATGTTTCAGTTTTAAGCAAGGCTGCAGTCCTGTGTCCACTTACTTGGGAGTAACCCCCGCTGAGTTCAGTGGGACTTACTTCTCAGGCGACATGCATAGGATTGCGCTGTAAATTCCTCAACATGTATAAAAGACTTCTTGCTCGCAAATGTCCAAACTTGGCTGCAGTGAAATAAAGGATGAAGGAAAGGAAAGAAGATGAAAAAGTTAGTCTGCAAGCCAGGGGTCCCTAAATTCTTTGGGCCAGTGGACACGTGGAATCTCGTGGCAGTGCAGTGAGTGCCAGCACAAAGCCTGCCATAGGTGGCATGGCCAGTCACAAAATGGCAAGAAGGTAAAAGTCAGATCAAATTTTTAAAAAACTCACATAACCATGAATTGACATGATTTCTACATGAGACTAATGTCAAACACCGATTCTGGCCCAGGCTGCTTGTATGCTTCCAAACCTGATTCACGGTGCTGGTTTCAATCTATAAAGCCTTACATGCCTCGGGAGCACCATATGTGCTATAGCACCTCTCCCAGCATGAACTTACCCATATGCTGGACTCAGCCATCCTTAAAGGCTCTCCTCCAGGTGCCTCCTCTGAGGGATGCTCAGAAGGTGGCAACAAGGGAGAGGGCCTTCTCAGTGGTGAGTCTCCAGTTATGGAATGATCTCCCCTACGAGGCCCGCCTGGTGCCAACATTGTTATCTTTTTGGCACCAGGTTAGGACCTTTCTCTACTCTCAGGCATTTGGCAGCATATGATAAAGTTTTCAATTGGGTCCTGGGATTTCTTATTGTTGATCGCTAAAATGGTGTGTGTGTGTGTGTGTGTGTGTGTGTGTGTTGTCTATATGTTTGTATGTAAATGTTTTTATATTATGTGCAATATTGTATTTTTAAGGTTTTTTTAAATCTTTGTAAAGTGGCCAGAGAGTTTTGGTTATTGCATGGTATGGAAATGTAATAAATGAAATGAAACTACCATCAAACTAAAGCTTACATTGGCTTCTGTAGCCTACCCAGTAAAAATCAGTAATAGTCACAGGTTGCCAGCACTGCTGTGGCACAAAAAGATGGATCCAAGCCATGGATCCACATGATTTGATATTAGATGCCATCAAAACAACCATCAAATCATAGAATGCATAAGTAGATACAGAGGCAACCTATGATTTGATGGTGGTTTGGGGGAAGGATTTCTTGTAAAAAGAATGAAGATTCATTTTTGTGTGCCATGGTCGCACTGGCAAGTGCTGGATCTATGATTTTTATTGTGCAATCATTGACACCAATGCACACTTTAATTTGATGGTGGATTGGGGGAGTATTCCAGTGTAAAAATCATGCAATTCAAAAGGAACCATTTTAATTTTAAAGGATCAAACTCTTCGGGACCAAACAATTCTTGAAATCCAGCTATGTGTTTTTGGTTTTTATTCTTCATTTTTACTCTAGTGCAGTGGTTCTTAACCTTTTTGGTGTCACACCTCCCTTGTGAAAAATCTTATGACCCATGCCTCCCATGTGTTAATGGCCCAAAATTTAGGCTTAGGCAGGACAAGTTTGCACTTTTTAGTTTATGCTCTGTCTCTGGACTAAAAAAAAAAAAGCATATTCAATTAAATGAACGGCGTAGCTCCCAAGATTATTGGACTGTACATTGCTCAGAGTGGCCGGATGTCTGGCCAGATGGGCGATTCATAAATATAACAAATAAATAAATAAATAAGATTAGTAGAAAGAAATGAGGTTGGGACAACCGCCAAGCTGCACTGCTATGCACTTGTAAAATAAACAATTTATAGTTGGGCTACTCACACCTCCCCGGGAGTCAGTCCAAACCTCCCCTGGGGAGGCGTACCCCACAGGTTAAGAACCCCTGCTCTAGTGTAAGTGCAGAGGGCCTGATCTGGATTGGGATCCTAGTGGCAGGATAGGGCACTTTTTAAACAAGATATAGCTGCTAGATATATTTTTAATGTAATATTTGTTTTGGCCCTTACTCAGATTTGTCAGAATATGGAGTCTAATATTCTGGTTTTGCCTTCGGGCAAGAAAGTCTGCCTTGGTAACAGGTGTGCAGTCCTGTTCAAGGTCTAGCTATGAGCTAATTCCCCTTTGCCCCAAATACAGTTTTTTCTAGGTGGCTCCAAGGACGGTGGAGCAGGGAGTAGTAATTGTATGCAGGTGGCATTACCTCATACAATAGGGATGACTGCACATAATGTATAAAAGCCTGTACATGACATTGTATTCTTGTTGGGTGTTAATAGTTGGGCATGAGAAGTTGTGAGTAAGGAGTTTGGCGGAGTTCTTGATGAGTAAGTTTTGTATGGTTAGACAGACATTCATTTTTGTGTGTCTAACTGGCTGTTCACTGTATTTTTGTATATAGCACTCTCTGTATGCTCTGTTCCTGTTTTATTTTCAAGTCACAGTTTCTAGTAAACCTTTTTGCTAAGTAAACTGGCTTGTGTTTATTTTACTTACTGGACTAGCCTTGACCACTAAGCCCACACCGCTGCTACATCTGCTGCTGCTGCTGGGGAACATTGTATTTAACTTTGTTTTCCCCCCCAGTAGCGGACTCCAACAAGATTCCATGGAGAGAGTGTGTGCGCGCACAGGTGTGCTTTCTTCCCCCCCCCCGTGTACTTGTGTATGTGTGCACTTCTTTTTCACTCCATTTCTCCCCCTTCTCTCCCCCCCCCACATCCTCATGAAAGTGGGTAGCAGTATTGCTTCTGTATGGGAGCTGTTTGGCTCCCCTCCGAAGCTGGTGGCAGCCATCTGAGATCTCCCACAATGCATTGCCTGACATCGACATCAGGCAGTGCATTTGCAGGTTGAACTAAGATGGCTGCCACCTGCCTCAGGTGGGAGCCAAACGGTTCCCATACAAAAGTACCACCACTACCAGCTCGGATGAGGATGTTAGGGACAACTGGTAGCAGTGGACTGGGGTGAGGGGAGAGGCAACAAGAGGCTTGAAGGCACGGGACAAGGTGCTATAGGTACTGCATTGTGGTGGAGCTGTATCCGGTAAGGACAGGTCTCCTCATTGCTCAGACCAATGAGAGAACCTGACCAAGTCATATTGCCTGGCCTTCTCTCTGGCATATTAGTGTAAGGAGACTTCCTTTTGGTGGTGGTGTCCTTGAAGTTCCCTCCGTTGGCCAGAACTGCGATCTGGCCACATGGAAAAGCACTACAGCTGCTGGAGAAAGTTTGATGCCAAGAAGTGCTGCTGTAACGCAGAGCACGTGAGCCAAGTAGGCAAAACATTATGGATGTGTTGTTCTGAATTTTAAGTTGATTTAAAGTTAGTGATTTCAACTGGTCTAACCTCCAGATACTCTGTCTTAACTGATGGTGGACTAGGCTTTATATCTAGGTTAACAGCCAATAAAAATTAATTGGCTTCAGACTGAACCTGACTATTAAACATCTTTAACGTGTGTGTTTCAGTGAAAGTGCTGTTAATAGTAATTTTAACCTAGCTGTAACACTGAAAAGCCACATTAAAGCCATTCATAAATGGAAGTTATTTATTTTAGCCTGTAACATTGGATGCCAAACATCCTCTGGGTTCATCTCAGTAGACATAAGGGTTTTTAGGGAAGGTCATTTATATAAAAACAGACAATCGAGATATTTGTTTACATTTGTGGGATACCTCGAACCTTTTGAAAGTAAACATTCAGAAGGGTAATGGTCTGAATCTCCATTTCTGACCATTTCTGCATTGCTTATCTCACTTAAGAGGAATATTGGGTAACTTCCATTAAACTGAGAGCAATGAGTGATGCTAGTTTAGGAGTGCCAGAAATTGTGTGTGTATGTACATGGATTACTTCTCTCCCAGACTGGTATTTCTTTCAGTAGTAGCTGAAAGCTTGTTAAGTTTGATTGGTGTGTGTGTGTGTGTGTGTGTGTGTGCGTGCAGAGTCCAAGTCCTTTCCACATCATCCCACCTGCCCCCCACCTCACCGCTTACTCCACATACAATGATTGCAAATATCTCCTCACTGATTAGTGGTGTTGGAAGGAAGTGAATGACTGTTAGGCTGAACTGACCAGCTGAAGGAGGGCATAACTGGCAAGCCAAAACCTGCATTGCCTCTTTCCCTCATGTCCCTAAACCATCTCCTGGGTTTTTGAAAACACATTCCTCCCTCTCTTGCAGTCCTTAGGCTGCTTTTGGAAGGTGGAGGGAAGAAATTGTTTCCTCCAAGTGACCACACAGTGTCACAGTCAGTGGGAAGCTTTTGCTCCCATTGTGCCATTGTCTCCAAATGCAACACTTTATTTTCCTCTTGTGGGTGTAGCTCTGTCCTTGGGTCACACTAGACCAGGGATGCAGAACCACAGGCCTGCCAGCCAAATCCAACCCTCCTGGCATTCCAGTCTGCCCCCCAGGGTTCCCCAGATGGTCATGCTCCACCCGCTTTCCCTGACCACTGCTCACTTGGTGGTCTCCTGGCTCTTCTGCAGTTGTCCCCCCCACACACCTTCTAAAAGATTGAAATGGCTTTTAACCTGCCACTTCACTGTGGCCTCTGCTTTCAGATTTTTTGTGGGATTAAGATCGGCTTCTTTACACGTTTCTTTTCTGCGTTTTTTTCCTTTCTTTCTCTGCCTTTCTATATGTTCCATTCCACTAACACAAGGTGGCGCTGTGGTGTAGCAGAATTGCAAAAATACACACGCTTCTCATTGCAGTTCATTCCGCCATTTTCAGATATTACACTTTCCTCGCTCTAAAAAAAAAGCCGCAGGAATGCTTGGAAAGTACAGGAGAGGCCCTGGAGGATGACGTCATGTAAAGCACCTGGAAACTACCGTGAGACTGCGGAATCCCGAGTGCTTGGTGTAGAGAAGCCCTTAGTTACTGGCTGTAAGATAAACTATACAGTAAAACCTTGGATTGCAAGCATAATTCGTTCTGGAAACGTGCTTGTAATCCAACGCACTTGTATATCAAAGCGAAATTCCCCATAAGAAATTTGTACACATATTTTTAATTTAAGCTGCAATAAAGAATGATACTGTAAAGTCTTCATTTTTCTTGACCGTACGACAGTACTTGTATTGCAAGACGTCGCTTGTTTATCAAGTTAAAATTTATTTTAAAAATTTGCTTGTCTTGCAAAACACTCTCAGACCAAGTTACTTGCAATCCAAGGTTTTACTGTACTGTCGTGTTTTTTTTTTTTTTCATATTTTGATCCTGCCCCTTTTGCGCCAACCCTTTGGTCTTTGGCCCTATCCAGCACAAGAATGTGGCCCCCAAACGCTTCTCTGAAATGGAATTTGGCCCATGACCTGAAAGGGATTCAACCCTGCTGCACTAGAGTATAACAGAATCTTGGGAATTGGCTTTTATATAGGTTCTATTTAAACTTCTATTGACCTTAAAATGTCTCTGCTCCCACCTGTCCACTCTTTCCTCTCTCTGTGCTCCTTCTCGTTGTTCCTCTGGTACCTTTGCCTTCTGTAAAACCCCCAAATTAAATGCTTAATTCTCCCGCTGCATTCTCCCTACTGTTGGAATTGTTTACCTCCTGGCCACCATCTGAATCCTTGTGTGGGTGTGTTTACAAAACCAAAACCAAACCTTGCCTCTCGTCCCATGTGCTTGGGACTAATCCCAAGCTACTAATCTTGTAGCTCTACCTTTTGCCTTCCCATGTGTGTCTAGTCTCTTAGATTGCAAGCCTGAGGACACCAGTTGCATCTTTTGCTGTATTTTATGTGCAGCATCTAGTTATTGTAGGCACACTAGAAATAATAAGATTAGTGTTTAAGCCAGTGCCAGGTTAGCAGCTTTGTGCACCGGAGTTTCTAGGAGTTGGGGATTGTCAAAATCTGCCCATGGCAGTTACAGGAAAAACAGAGCGGAAGGAAAATGGGGGAGGGACTCAAGTCACTCCCTATGTGTGCTTCCATCTTGGATGCCCCTTACTTGGTGCCACCTGTAAAGTGGCCACTTTTAAAACGGTTTGCAGGTTCCACATGGATAGAACTTCATGGAAGGTGGCAGGAGCAGGAAGAGGGAACATCAGGGCCTGCTCGAGTTGGACTCCCCCCCCCCCAGAGCTAACTGACATCAAGGGCCCTGTGGGCAAGAAGGAGAAGCAAAGGCAGCAGGAGCAGGCAGAGGGAACATCAGGGCCTGCTCCAGTTGGACTGCCCCTCCCAGGGCTAACTGACGTTGTTTTTTTCTTGTATTTAATTAGACTGTACATCGCTCAGAGTGGCCGGATGACTGGCTGGATGGGCGATTCAAAAATATAATAAATAAATAGAACTGGGCACCAGGATATTGTGTGCCTTCATTATTCTGACCCACGTGGATCCTCAAAGCCGCCCTCTAGTTCCTCTTTGACTGGAACTTGGCAGCATGCCTACTGCATCCACATCTGGAAGAAAGAAGCAAGACACAGGTATTGAGTGAAGAAGGGCCAAAGCTTTATTCCAATATTTATAAATGAGATCTGCAACAAATTCTTGCTGTGTGGGACTGGTTGAGGCAGGAGCCAGCTGGCCACACCTTTAAGTATCGAGGCAGGCGTGAGCTGGAAAGTGGCCAGCGTGGCTCTCTGGAGTAGCCACCATTGTCATCTTCAAATCCACCTCACCCACCATATCATCCCTCTCATTAACATTTCATGTGGTGGAAACCTTTATTCAGCTCAAGACATGTTGAACTTAGTGACTGGGTTCGCATGACACGAGGATGGTTAATAAGCCACGGGGGCTTGGTAACCACCCCCGCGCATGCCGGCTCATTTCCCTAATTACCCTTGCTGGGCGCAAGTTGTTGTGATGTGCGAACCTGGCAAGGATGGCTGGTTGGGTGGTTAACAAACCACCCAGGATGCAGACTCTGTTGTAGGGTTGCTGGGTGGTTCGTTAACCACCCCAGCCAGCCATCCTCGCCAGGTTCACACGTCATGATGACCCGTGCCTGGTGAGGGTCATTAGGGAAATGAGCCAGCATGCGACTGGCATGTGTGGGGGGTGGTTAACAAGCCACTGTGGCTTATTAGCAAAATTACTGCTGTTGCTCTCATTGTTTGGGCGCTACCCTTTTTGTTGGACATCAGTAACACTGTGACAGCACTTTCTTCTTTTATATTATTGAAGGTTTAGTGATATTTCCCTGCTTTGCACAATACAGAAGTTAATTGCATGAACATCAGAATTTTTTCAGCGGCTAATAACCTTGTAGCAATTGTGCATATTAACAAGGAGAAACGCAATTATGATGACAATGTCACACTTCTGAAAGGATTACACTTTCAAGGGGCAAGCTAAAAAAACAGCAAAGGACCCATTTTGCCATGAGAGAAACATGTTAAGTAAATTTCCACAGTTTTAAGCAAAGTTCTCAGAAAGAATAATCAATTTTTCACAGCTGTATGGAATCTTGACAAAGTTTCCCTCAGGAAACACCATTTTGTTATAGTTTTTACCTCTTTTGAAAGCTTGAGAACTACTTGAAAGGAAAACAAACAGACTTAAAATACCCATTGATACTAGAACAGACCTTAAAGTCTCCCCCTACTCCTCCTTCCTTTCAGCTCATTATAATTTATCCAAAGTCCTGGGTGTGTGGCATAACTGAGCAATTGTTCAGTTGTATTTCTGTGGATTTACTTTATGACTCAAGTGGGTTATATGGCAGAATGATCAAGTGAGCTACCACCCAAGAAGAACAGTTATCTATTGCATGTATTATAGCAGAAGACCATTTGTTGGCTGTGTTGAAATAGGAACAATAATACAGATGTGGGGAATGCTACATATGTGTTCTGCTGTGTTTCAGTACATGCATATATTATAACAGTTGATTGGGCACTCTTATTTCTGTGTGCTGTTTCCTCAAAGTGTGTTACATGGCAGCTTTTGTTCAGACAGTTTCTATGTGTGAATTTGTTTACATGTCAAAGTTGGCAGGTTTGCTTACATGACATATATTTTAGGGATATTGGAAGCAGGAGGTAGTTCCTGTGAATATTAAATGGTTATTGATAAGTGTTTAATAAACAGGGCCCAGAGAAGCAATGTCTATGTTTGGCGAACTGTGTGTTCTTTTAGTGCAAGAGAAAAGGATTATATTTAAGCAGTTCTTTTAAGGATTGGAACAAGTTCCCTTTTATATCATGCACAAGAAATGCAATGGTCAATATGGCTGAATTTATCACCCACAGGTAATAGTATACCGCTTATGTAAATTAACAGTTACAATAGTGTTTAACATTTATGCAGAGTTGTAGAGGTTTGATACTGCTTTACATATGCAAATGTTACCTCAGTAAACCTTATGGGACTTCATTTACTGCGGATTTATGGATGGGTGAGAAGTTCGTTCAGTTTGGTTTGTGATATGAACTTATTCTTATCAAAATTTGCAAATTTCTTCATAAACGGGATGATAGATCAATTTTATTACAATCGTAGATCTGCACATAACATGTACAATCGTTACACACAAAGTACATAATTACACCCATACTCAAAAAAGACTAACATAACCCTGGGGTATTAGCCAGTTATAGTAATACTGTACTATTTTACCAAAAGTTTTTTTTTTTTTTACCAAAAGCTAGGCAGGCACTAGCCACTGCACAGAACCTGGCCACCTTATCTGTAATCTGAGAATCCTGATCCGAAAGAACACAAATATAAAATTCAATTGATTGTTCTGGATTTTTTTGTAAAATAGGTATAATAAAAACATGATGAATGTCTTGATAAAAAGAACAGTATAATAGAACACGCCCAAGGGATTCTACTTCCCCTCCATCACAGGGAGATGTACGTTCATAGATTCATAGATCATAGAGTTGGAAGGGGCCTACAAGTCCAACCCCCTGCTCAATGCAGGAAACTAGAGGAGGGGTCTCCCATCCTAGTAATAACCAGGCCTGACCCTGCTTAGCTTTCCACACTCAGACAAGCTGAGCCAGCGTAAGCCACAGGCCAGTCCGTTCATGATACGGAATCTTCCACATAAACAGGATAGAAAGGACTTGAGATATATATATATTTTAAATCCAAAGTGGGAGAAAGCAAAACTGACAGATTCATCCATCCCTATGCAGATTATGCTAATCACCAAGAAATTACAAAAGCTAATATATGCAAAATTATAAAATTCATATAGATTGGTTCATTAATTAACTCTGCAAGGTTCAATAATTTCCTGAATCAATAAAACTTACTGCTGCTACTTAGAATTGTAATGGTTTTTTCCTGAACCATTTAGAATGTTTCACATTATTATTATTATTATTATTATTATTATTATTATTATTATTATTATTATTATTGTGTAAGTGTGCATGGTCCCAATTGGGATTGGGACCACAGTGCAGCAGGAGGGAAGGATTAATCATTCACCCCCACTGTTTGCTTCCTGAATTCCCCACCCTACCCCGGCTCAAGGAAAAAGAAGGGGGGGAAAGCCTCCATTGATGCCAACTGATTTTTCCTTTATTTAACCCCACCAGCAGCAGCAGCGTGTGTGGGGGAATTTCAGGAAATAAATGGTGGGGTGAAAGATTAATTTGCCCTTCCTGGTGCATTATGGTCCCAGTCCAAAATTGGGCCATGTGCACTTATACTGGAGTATAAAAACCAAAGAGGGGGTCAGGTACATGCTGTGTAATTAATGAAACGCATACTTTGACCCTTGGAGAAGACAGCAAAGGTTTGGATAGCCTCTGAAAATTAGGTCTGTTTGCAAACAACCAAATTTCACGTAGTGAAGCCAGCATGATTGTCTGGGCACTTGATCCCAGTCTTGTGAATGCTCCAATGTATGTCCAGGTTCCAACTTGCCATATTTTTAAAAACTAGATTGAACTATTCATAAGTAGTTCAGCATACATCAAGCATAGGTCTTATATTAATAAGGCATGTTCAACAACAAACTAAATCATAATAAAAATGTTATGATAAAAATACTTGTGTTTACTGCAAATTACTCCATAGCAGCTAAGGTTTAGATGTTTTCAAACTTTCTACTTTCAGGAAACCTTTTCCACATTTACTTGTCTGTTGAGAAACTCCTGCATACCTGTCATGGAACCCAAACTTACTGCAGAGGGTTGTGGGATTCCATGGGGCACTGGTGAGGCCTGGTGTCAGGGTTTCGAGCTGCCCAGACTGAGAACCTGGGGTCTCCTTGGAGGATGAGCAGGGAGAGCAGGACTCCCCAGCAAAACTCTCACACACCCACACACCCTGAGGAGCCTTTGGACAGCCACAGGATCAGTTGACTGGGTTCTTGACTGGCTCTTGGAACTGCCCACCTGCCCGAGAACCCTTAGGACCACAGGGACAGAGGAGTTGGCATACCAGGTCTGTGAAGTGCTTGGTTAGCTGCAGGTTAGTCTACTCAGGAGGAGGGGGAAATTCACAGAAGCACCTTTCTAGATTTGGGCCTAGCTGAGAACAGGAAAGGATGGAGCCTCCAGATCCTATATAAGCCCTCAGTTTGAGTTGCAGCATTATTAAAGGAACAGCTTTCTTAGAGGTCCAAGCTCCAGTGCAAAGTCCCCTTTCTCAGGTATGGCCCCATTTACTGAATTACCTGTTGAATATCTCTGCCTAGTGTTTTAATTGTACTTGGACTGGAAATTTAATTTCTGATAAATGACTCTTGGGGAGGAAATGGGAAACCTAATTTTATACAGTAATTTTCTCTAATTAAAATTCATAAAGCGGCAGGGATGGAGAGAGCTAAGCACTCCTTTAAGAGCAGGAATGGGTGGGCTAGTGATGTTTGAGATGTCAGGATTCTCTGAACATCGTCCCGTAGCTTGTCTCACGTCCAGTTCCTGCCTGCATTTGTAACCGCTACTTGCTCTGCACAAACACGAAACTTGTGCAAATCAAGCCGCAACTGAACGGGAGATTTGCGAAAATCTCCCCAAATTTGCACAGATTTCCTCTATAGATTAAAGTGGGATTGATACAGTCTACTGAGGAAATTTGCGCAAATTAGGAAATCGAAGTGGGAATTGGGAACGAGATGAACGCGAGCACGTATTCGACAACTGGTGAATATTTTCGGTGGACATGTGCTCACGCTCGTGTTTGGAGCTTTGAGTGGAGTATGCTTGCATGTTTGCGAGCAAAACCAAAATTCCCACACATCCCTTTTTAAGAACTAAGCACTCTAAGCCCAAGACCTAGATGGACAGGTAAATCTGTCAGTTTCAGTTTCTCCCACATTTTAATGTCTTAATATCAAGTACTTTTTGTCCTAAATATGGAGAACTTTTCAAATTTTGGTAAATTCATATCAAAACCAAACTGAAATGAAGCTCTCACCTATCTCTACTCATACATACCAACTATTAGTTCCGGAGGGCCACCCACCCATTACACATTGTTGGACGGTCTTTGCTACCTGCTGTATGTTAAACTGACCACAACCGTTTACGTTTTAAAGGGAAAAAATATAGAATATTTAATCTCACTGTGGATCTGGTGAATAATATTTGCTGTCTGGATCAGCGGTTGGAAGGAAGGGGCAGAAGGGAAGCAGTCCCTTTACAATTTGTGGCAACATATGTGCATTTGTATGCATGTGTGCGCTAGAGTGAAGATTCATCTCTCCCAATTCAGAAAAAAAACCCAACCCTCCCGCCCCCCCAAACACAAAACAAGTAGCTGTATTTTACCAGGAGAAGGTACCATAAAACAGGGGCTGCCCCTGATAGTAGTAGGGACATTTGGAGAGTATGTGATGTTAGCATCAGTTATGAAAATGTTTTAAGGTAATATCGAAATTGCTTCCACTGGAATGGAGGGCAAATGTGATCCAGCTGGAAAATGGTTAATTCTGTAAAGCTTCCATTGTGCCTCTTATCAAGTTAGGAGAAGGCGAGAGATCCAGCTTCTGCGAGTCTTTCTTTCTTTCATTCTTTTTTAATACATACACATTGCCTGCAAGTGTCAGAGACTCATGAATATGGAAATGTTTGTGAATAAGGCTTTCA
The DNA here is from genome assembly GCA_021292165.1 of Shinisaurus crocodilurus. Lineage (NCBI taxonomy): Eukaryota > Metazoa > Chordata > Lepidosauria > Squamata > Shinisauridae > Shinisaurus > Shinisaurus crocodilurus. The sequence continues at coordinate 29,313 of JAHFWL010000197.1, read as the reverse complement.
TTGACATTAATCCCTGACTTCAGAGCTGCACTTGCAGTCTCTTGAGGCAAGAAATCTGATTTCCACAATGAGGTCTCTCATTAGCTATGGGACACTCCATAAAAAAAATACACCAAAAACTAAAAAAAAAAAAATTGTTTGATTTTTGTTGCTGTTTTTTGGTCGTACGGGCATCCAGCTCCAAAGTCCGCTGCATTCTGCAATGCTACTGCTAAATCCTGCTGGCTAACTAGCTAAAAGTGGCATGAAGAGTGGGGAATATTTAGAGAGGGTAGAATGCCTGTGCCCAGCTTCGCATCCTGTCACAGTGCATGCATGGGCATTTTCGGGCAACCCTGGAATCAGACATTTTGTTACATGGCTATAGATTTTTGCTGCACATCCTTAGTCCTCCCCCACCCCACCCCCTCCAAAAGTAACATGTCTGGTCATTTGGTGGCTGAGGAAATGAGTTACAATGAAATGAAGACTTCCCCAGTTCAAATCTTGTTGGAGGATATGGTTAAAGGGAGTCGGTCCTAAACTGATTAGGACAAAGCAGAGTTTCCGCCTTAAGTGCAGCCTGCTTTATTGAAACTGGTTTCACCACGTGAGTTGCTAAACTCTTGTCTCTTAAGGCTATTAAAAGGAATGGAATGTCCACACAAGGTTTAAACTACAGACATTTATCAGTTCTTACTTACAGATCACTCACATATATGCAGGACGCATATAGACAGATTAGTTTCATTATGGAAGATCTCTGGCTGGAAGCCAGCTCTGACTTGCGTCCTCCATGTTGGGAGAGGGCAGAGCAGAGAGCCAAACTAACTTCCACAAAGAAGCAGGAAGTAGATAGAGAGCAGCAGAGCTCTGGCCAGAGAGGTCAAAAGTAGGGAGGAGAGGATTATTTAGTTAACCCATTCCTCCCACTCTAATCAGTGGTTACATCACTTTGTTGTTTTGAAGCAGGCAACATTACTATTCCCAACAAATCTCACCTCTGCCACAAATACAGTAGAAGCTCTTAAGCAAGCTGTTGACTTTCCCTTATATGCATATGGAGAAGAAAATACTTAGCTACCTCAGAATGCAATCTTATGCATGTTTAGACAGAAAAAAAATCCTACAACTCCCAGCATTCCTCTGCCAGCATGGCTGGCTGGAGAATGCTGGGAGCTGTTTGGCTTTTTTTCTGCCTAAACATGCATAGGATTGCATCCTTAAATAGTTATTATACAGGTTACAGCGAAAATGCATGTATTAAATGCCAAGCATTACCCATTCCTCCCTCCCTTAACCCAGCTGTTACTAGTTTAGCCTCAAGTGCATGAAGTCAAGACTTTTCATTCATTTCATTCACTTATTACATTTCTGTACTACCAAATAGCCAAAGCTCTCTGGGTGGTATGCAAACATTAAAAACCTTAAATATACAATATTGTAACATAATATAAAAGCTATTTACATATAACATATAAACACAAACACACATACACAGACAAACCATTTTAACTATGAGCTATAAGAAATCCCACATCCCCTTCCCCATCTGTGTTCATTGTCACCAATATGTAGGTTATATCGAAGCAATTCTTTCAGACTACTCCATGTGGTCTTATAGAAAAACACACAGGTTTTGTTTGTTTGTTTGTTTTGTTTTTTGCCTTAAACTTAAAGTATGGTACACCATCAGTTGCTAATTAGGGAGACAGGAACAAAGCTATATGTGAGTCTCATAAATATACCACCAAACATTCAGAGAGGCAGGGTGTTGGGAGCAGACGGTGGCCCAAAAGGCTCGAGGCAATCTAAAAATAGGAAGGACCAAGGGACAACATGGAAAAATGACATCGTCCCCCCAACCACAACACCCCAGGCCCCAGGATTTTGAATCGGTGAGCTGTGCTGGGTTGAGAGAACCTGAAAGCCAATTCTGTTTTTCTTAAGAAATAAAAGTAAGCCAAATCTAGAAATGCTTGCTCAGCATAATCCCGCTTGTCAAAACATTTTCCTAATCAAGTGCTGAATAAAATCAGCATTAGGATTTAGTCCAAGTGGCTTATTTCATTTGAATAAGTGATTGACTGGGTTCCAGGGTGATTTATGCAATTCTTCCAACTGTTTGAGGAGGAAGAGGGTAGGGCAAGGGCAATCCATCATGTTGTCCTTCAAAAATGAAAAACAAAAACAGAAATAAAAATATGCAGGTCTTTCTCATTTCTCTTTCCACGAGCAGACCCAGATTAAAGTTGATGATGATTCTGAGCTAGTGACACTTTTGGGGTGCTTCCAGTACAATGACCCTTCCCCACTCCTTTGTGGTAAGTGAGGACGGATGCTTATGTTACCATGAGGTGGGAGCCTATTTCTGCTTCCCTCGGGGTCCAACCTGACTCTTGCAAAGTTGGGGCCGCCATGCGGTGAAGCAGATCAATATCCAGTGAGAGCACATGAACATACAGAGCTGCCTTATACTGAGTCAGACCATTGGTCCATCTAGCCCAGTGCTGCCTGCTTGGAGATCTCCAGAATCTTACGTATTAATATATATATATATCAGTATATATATATATATATATATATATATATAGTGCCACTCCATAACAGATGTCCTCTGGGTGGATCACAAAAAAAAAAAAGTTTTTATATATAGTATAATACACTGAAAACTATTACAATTATAAGGTATTTTACAGCCCATCTACCTGACATAGGTTTCATTAAAGTTGGCAGGGATTGAACCTGGGACCTTCCACATACAAAACATGTGTTCCACCACTGAGCTATGGCCTCTCCCCACAAGTTTTCTAGTTGTTTTGACCAGTGAGTAAGCCTGATCTGGGTGTCTTTCTAGGAGTCAAGGAGTGCCACCTGATTGAGTACCACTGTGACCTATTGCTGCGGTTCATCTCCCTGCAGCTTATTTATTTTTTATTTTTTATTATTTATTTATTTATTTATTACATTTATATCCTGTCTTTTTTTCTCTTGCAAGGAACCCAAGACAGCTTACATGGTCCTCCTCCTCCTCCTCTCCATTCCATCCTCACAACAACCCTATGGGGTAGGTTGGGCGGGCTGAGAGTCCGCGACTGGCCCAAAGTCACCCAGTGAGCTTCATGCAGCGCCAAGTGGGGACTAGAACCCAGGTCTCCCAAGTTCCAGTCCAACACTAACCACTACACCACACTCTAACCACTATTCCACACTGGTTCTTTACTACAGCTGTGTGGTGGTGTACACACTAAAAAAATCCCCGCTCAACATCCTTTTAGTCACCAGTCCTGACACATTGGCATTGTTTGCTGCATAGCCATTTGTTACTTGGAAGCCTCTGTATCAGGTCCATTTGGGATCATTTGAAGAGTTTTTAAAAAGTAGGCAAGTTGACAGGTCCAGTCCAAGACACTTTCCTGAATGAGGCAAAGGACAAGATGGCGTGTGTATGTGCACATGCACATGCACGCACACACACGCACCTATTCCATGTACAGAAGCTGGCAGGACCAGCAGATAAATATTACTTCAACACTGGTGAGGCAGCAACCTACTTTAGGGGAGTGCAAGCAGCCCATGCATCAGACACAGCTCTGTCCTCCAACACTTGGCTGCCACACCATGCCAGCCTAGTATCTGCTGCCTGAAGCAACCAGCTCACTCACTCAGCCTAAGCCCTAAGGCAGTGATGGCGAACCTTTTTGAGTCCGAGTGCCCAAACTGCAACACAAAACCAACTTATTTATTTCAAAGTGCCAACACTGCAATTAAACCTGAATACCGAGGTTTTAGTTTTAGAAAAACAACTCATACAGTTGTCCGAATTAATTAACATCTTTTGTCTTAAAAGAAAAACACAATAACAGAGCATTCAATGATGCAAACAGTTTTTTGTTGAAAAAAAAATCAACTCAAAAAATTATTATAGTACTGCATTGTACACATAGCCTGAAGGGAATTTATACAAACTTTTTAAATAATTAGGCACATGTATTTTTGGATAAGGGATTCTCAACTTGTAATATGATTATATGCCAGACTGAAATTGTATGGGGCAAGCTTTACCCTGGGTCCTTTCCCTGCTTCTACAGGTGTCGGATTAGTAAAAGTAAAAGTCAACCTGTACTAGGATGAGCAAGATAAACAAGAAAACTAAACGTGCTTAACACATTTTAAACACTTTATGTCTTGGACTGCAAACACTGCATTAGGTAAAAGTTTGCATTGGGCAGGCTTTTGCACAATTAATGTGATTTTTGCTATTGCATGCATGCTGATAATTTGTCAAACCTTGGCTCATACTCCGTTAGTTTGAGAGCAACACATGCAGCACTCGGGTCAACTGTTAGGGCTTTACATCCAAGCCATGCTCTGTGCATCATTCTTCAAAATCTTTTAAATGTGATAACAATGTAGAAAAGAATTCTGTAACAGGAATTCTAGAATAAAATCATTCTGTTCCACACTCTGAGAAAGAACAAGATCATTAGTGTTTTTCAGAAGGGGACGGTCTTTTCGTGATCTGGTGACCAATGGCTCGAGTGCCCACAGAGAGGTCTCTGCGTGCCAGCTGTGGCACCCGTGCCATAGGTTCGCCATCACTGCCCTAAGGGAAGGGCTGGCCTTATAAGTAGGTGAGGGTATTGCCCCAAAGCATGTTTATTGAAAAAGCTACTGTTTACTTCTTGAATGAATTGCATGCATTTCCATGCTGCTTGAACACTGTGAATTTTCTGTGTATTTATGAAGTTCATTTTTTTATATATACTTTGCCACTACGTGTTCTAAGCAATAGTCACTAAAGCAGTGTTCTCCAACCTTGGGTCCCCAGATGTTGTTGGCCTACAACTCCCAGAATGGGGCATGCTGGGAGTTGTAGCCCAAAAACATCTGGGGACCCAAGGTTGGAGGACTCTGCATTAAAGGCACAATGCTATCTGTGGCTTAGACAGATAAAAGGCCTACAACTCCCAGTACGCCCCAGTCAGCATGGCTAGCTGGAGCATTCTGGAAGTTGAAGGCCTTTTCTCTGTCTAAACATGCATAGGGATTGTGCCCTTCATAATCCATGGTGTCATCTAAAGTTTGAAAATCAACATGCTGCAGCTGGTGAAGTTACCGTATTTTGAACTATTAAGTATAGTACATTTCCTTACACATTAAATCATGTGACCAGACACAGGCTGTGGCTGTGTTCATCTTTTCTTGGTTGTCTCAGCCAGTGCTGTGTTGAATGTTCATTAAATTTTGTGCAAATTATGGGTGAAAAGAAAACATCCCTGCATAGTGGGATGGGAGGTGAGAGAAAATTCTGAGAATTTCAGGGAGTGAGGGTGTCATGAGCTTGATCCTTCAAGTACACACTCTGTCATTCTGACACAGGACAGCCCAAATCAGTGATATTCTTTTATTGTAGGCAATCCCAGAGTAAATGTTACACTCTGAAATCATATAGCTGATGACAATTGGCTATAGGCTCTATAAGTAATTCTAAAACAATCCAAAACTAATAACTATAACTGTGTCAGAGATCCAGACAACTTGGTTTCTCTGTTGCTCAGAATACAGGGCAAGGGCTTGAATGATTCCTGGGGTAAGCCACCTCAGGCAATCAAAGACAAGGATTCTAGAAAAAGGCCTAAACAAATCTACACATGCAGAGGTTTAGTCTATTTCAATGAAGACCTTGAAATCTTCATTGGAACTTCAGTACTGAATGGGTCAAGGCTTATCAAATCCAAGAGTCAAGACAGGTTCAAGAGTAAGTCTAGTAATCTCACACATGCAGTGATTTCAATAACTACGGCTTCCACTTTGGTATCCCTATGTTACGTGGTTCCAGGCATAGAAAAGTCCAAGGGTCAGGATCAAGCTAAGCCATCTGGCAAATCTAATCTATAGCAAACAAGAATTTGAGTTTTATGAAATGTATAGCAGTACTTTTCATGGTAGGTTCTTAAAATATGAGACCAAATTGGATGAAGTCAAAGAACTATAAAAAGGAAGAGCAAGAGCCTTGGGGGCTTTTCTTCATGAGGCATTTGTTATGCACTTGTCATTCCCTACTCACAGCTGTTCACTCACAGATTATTTAGATGACATTGTGACCATCCAGTTTCACTTCTGTGTCTAACCAGCACTTTCAGCAAGTGTCCGCCCCCCCCCCCCCCGAGCAGGGAAAATGCAGCATTTAATGGTGAAAGTGAAAGGAAGTGCAAGTTCCTCTTGTGTATTTGCTCTATTTCACTATACCACAGTGACACCTAGGGGTTATGTAGCAGAAAGGCAGGAAAGGAAACCCTCCTCGTGTAGTGCTCAGATCTCAATTCTGCAACAAAACCGAAAGTAGATGCATCAGATTAACAGACAATTAACAGCTTCCCGTAGAAAAGCTCTTGGAATTGCCCATCAACAGTTAGCACGTGGACAACAGACTGAGCAGGCACACAGGTCACCTGGTCAGTCTTGCCCACTCTGGTGAGATTTCTTGTATTTCCATTTAAATTAGTCATTATTTCTGAATTTGCACCTATGCATGTAAATTTGCATGTGCAAATATTATGCAAACCGGTGGCCTCTTTTGTCCTCTTTTTTGGTGATGTATAAGAGGCCACCCTATCCACCCCATAAAGAACTGAAATTCTCTCCATTTTTGCTGGCAAAGAATGGTCCCACGAAAATGGAGAGGAAATTTTTGGCACAGTACCAGTCTAAGCACACAAATGCTCATGCACTGTTTCCCGTCTAGCCCTTCCCTATCAGTGCCTCTCCAAATAGTAAAATGTTTGTTTGTTTATTGATTTATTTCATTTATATACCGCGCAATAGCCAAAGCTCTCTGGGCGGTTCACGACAATTCACAAAAACACTGGCTTCCCTGTGGCCCTGCTTTCCCTCTCATCTCCCAGGGTGGTGGTGGTGGTGGGGACAGTCCAACTGGAGCAGGCCCTGACACCCCCTTTGCCTACTCCTTAAAATGTTGCTCTCTGTGTGTGTGTGTGTGTACGTGTACGAACTGCAGCTACTGTATTTGTTAGTACCAGCATAAGAAACAGTATTTTCTAGTTATACAAGGGCGTCACTCCAAGAATGAGGTCAATGGGTATATTTTTAACATGCATGGTCAAAGCTGTAGCATTTTCCTGCTGTGACTACTGAGTGATCTGCCAGACTGCATTGAGTGCATTTATACTCAGGTACTTAAACCTGACATAGTGTGCTAAAGATTAATTATGCTCTCATTGCTAAAGAGCAATGACTAGCCCTTTCCTGTTGGGACAAATACTATGTCAGCAGTGGATACTCTGAAGTCAACTAGCAGGCAGATTTTCCATCTTTAGTCAGTTCCAGGGAACGAATCAAAAGTACTTCACTGTTATCTAGTTTGGAAACTTCAAGTTTGGTGCAAAATATGGCAGCCAGATTGGTCACCGGTACATCTAGAGGTGCCCATATTACACCGGCTTTAAAAGCATTACACTGGCTACCAATCTAACCTACCTCACAGGGTTGTTGTGAGGATAAAATGGAGAGGAGGATGAGGATAATGTAGGCCACCTTGGGTTCCTTGCAGGAAAAAAGGTGGGGTATAAATATAATAAATAAATAAATAAATAAGTTTCCGGGCGAAGTATAAAGTGTTGGTTATTACCTTTAAAGCCCTACATGGTTTGAGTCCGGGTTACCTGCAGGATCGCCTTCTCCCGTACAATCTGCCCCGCACACTTAGGTCCTCTGGAAGGAATTTACTCCAGTCAGCCAAGACCAGGCTGGCGATTACTACCCAGAATACCTTCTCTTCTGCTGCTCCCAGACTGTGGAATAGGCTGCTGGAGGAGACTCGTCAATTGAATAATCTTTTGGCATTTAAAAAGGCCATGAAGACTGATCTCTTCCGGCAGGCCTACCCAGTGGAAACTTAGGAATTTTAGGATATTTTAAAAAGTTTCTTAAGAATGTTTTAATAATATGTTTTAACCAGTTTGTGTATTTTATATTTATTGTTGTTCCCCACCTCGATCCAAGTGGAGAGGCGGATAAGAAATAATTATATCATCATCATCATCATCATCATCATCATCATCATCTAGCAAGTGTCAGATTCATCCCACATCCATGTTCAGATGTTTCAATAACTCTCAGGTTAAATCTAAGTTACCTGTTGCATTGTGGCTGATTCTAAAGGCCTCTGGTGTATAATTGGGACTCATGTCTCAGAGATAATGCAGACAACTATTTATGCAAGTCTTCAGATTAATGTGATTCTTCCCATGGCAGCACGACCACCACTAGAAGACTGGAGGGGTGTGGGAGAGAGGGAGAGAGAGCCTGCCCATCTGCCTCCTTGCCTGCTCATGCTCAAGTTACAGTTTGCTCAGACTTGAGAAAGCCAGCAAGAGTCAGCAGTTTTTTAGGACCAGGTGGAGCCCTATTGGACCTTGTGCCACCTGATTCCTGTAGAGCTGGTAGCTGCAATACCACCTCTTGCCATCTGCAGTGGAGGTGCTGTAGTGCAACACAGAGCGGGCCGGGAGGTCCTTAGTTTGACCAGCTAACACAATGGTGCTGTGAGGAAGACAGCTGGCACTTACTGCTGGAGTTTCTGGCTCAGGACCTCTGGTACCTTGTAACCAGGAGAGTTGTTGTTGTTGTTCTTGCGATGATGATGATGATGATGATGATGATGATGATGATGATGATGGCAGCTATATAAGAACCAAAGTTTGGAACAGACCCCGGAAGACTGCTGGGTGAGTAAGATGGCATTTGACTTGGAGTAACCTTTGAACGCATGGACAAGAAAGAATGGGTGTGCGAGACAGGAAATGTTGAATGCAAAGTCAGGCAATCTACTGTAAGTGACAGAAGACTGGGATTATCTAAACAAAGAAAACAAATGTAACAGACTACACAGGAGGTGGATATCGATCTCGGTCAATAGTCTCAGGATATAATTAAGTTTAGGGATTAGGAAATTGTCCCAAAGTAAGAAGGTAGGAAAACATAGAAAGAAGGAAGAATACACATCAGCAGAGAAAAACTGTCTGGAAGTTAAGATACAATAAAAGAATGGGAAGATTACAGTAGAGAGGTGTTTACTTGGAGGAAGCTCCCATCCCTCTTCATAGGGCAGGATGGGAGGGAAACTGTATAAAAATTGAGAAGTTTTGAATAGAAGCCAGCTCTCACAGCTCACCTTAACCCGCCTGCATGCTGTCAGAATTGGCTTCGCTGGACGAACAATAAGGACAGGTATATACCTTTGGGGTCTCTGAACTTCCTCTCTCTCTCTCTTTGTAGCATGGAGTTCTAGTCTCCAATCTTATTGCTATTCCATAGGCTATCAGGTTAAGGTTTTCTATCTCTTAGATTTTTAGGGTATGAGTGTGAATGGTAATTGCTGCCTTGCTATTTAATGCTTCTCTTGAATCTAAGAAGCTATATTTAAAAAATCTGTATCTGCTCTATCCTTCATGTAATAAAAGTATCCTTGTATCTTCTAAGTGTGTCTGTCTGTTCAGTATAGAGATAAGTAGGGAGCCTACACTCACAAACAACACACGTTAGACTGCAGCAAAAGATCCTAGCACCTCTCGGGGTATTGTGGGTGAAACACTTAATAACTAGGGGTGTCCATTTCTACAAATACCCAGCAAACAACTTTACAGACACTGAAGCCATTGGTCTGGGGTGGCACCATATAAATTGAGGGAGATATCCGAGAAGCATTTCCATATATGAGTACTTGATCTGGGGATAGGAATGGGAGAATCTGTCTGTTTCACTTTCTCCTGCATTTTAATTTTTTAAATCTCAAGTTCTTTCTCTCCAGAATATAAATAACCTTGCAAATTTTGGTAATTGCTTCTCAAAAACAAATTGAATCAAAATTCTCACCCATCTGCACCAGCCAAATTCAGTAGGTCTAGCTATTCTCAGCATGGAGATGTACCTACCTGCCTGCCTATATAGCTATCACAAAAAAGAAGTGGCTACCCTAAATCAGCCCCACAAACATGGCTAAATACACAAGGATTCAAATCCAGACTTTCAAGAGGTAAGTACTCAAAGCGCTGGGCCTGGATGGACAAACCTGTCAGTTTCAGTTTCTGCCACATTCAACTGCTTTAAATCTCAAGTTCTTTTTGTCCTGAATATGGAAAATATGAGAATTTTGTTAAATTCTTTTCAAAACCGAAATGGAATGAAATTCTCACCCATCCCCATGTGGGGCCTGAAGATGCAGCAGTGGCATTTTTGTGAGAGACATGCCACCGCAGGTAATGTATGAATTGGGGTTTAGCCTGCGTGTTTTTACCTCCTTTCCCATGGCTTTTCTCTCCCTCCCTAACATTCTATCCAACTCTTAGTTTCTCCTTGGCTCTTTTTTATTTCTGCTTCAACTCATTCATCTTGCCATGGTGTGTCTTCCCATTCTATGTAGCTATTAGTTATTTCTTCCAGCTCCGCCCCTCATTAATTACTTGGGCACCTTACATGTTCTGAGATGGCTGTCAGCATAGCATCCATCATCCTGTCCATTCATCTGTCTCTTGCAAAGAGCTCACCTACACTCCATTTCTCTTGTTTTTCAAGCCTTTCTGTCTTGAGATGTATATTTCCTTCCCTTTAAACCTAGTCTTTCAGTTAGTACTGATAGTTCTATAGTTCTAATGCTTACTATTCCAATATTTCTCTCTCTCACCACTTACTAAGACAGTGTTCTCCAACCTTGGGCCCCCAGATGCTTTTGGCCTACAACTCCCAGCCTGCCCCAGCCAGCTATGCTGGCTGGGGGAGGCTGGGAATTGTAGGCCAAAAACATCTGGGGGCCCAAGGTTGGAGAACACTGTACAAAGATGATAAGGAGAGCTGTGCTGGATCAGACCAAAGGCCTATCTAGTCCAGCATTCTTTCCCCACAGTGCCCAAACAGAAGCCTCTGGGAAGCCCCCAAGCAGGACAGGAGTGCAACAGCAGCACCCTCCTGGTCATGTTCCCCAGCAACTGGCATTGACAGGCACGCTTCCTCTGATACTGGAGGTAATAATATTTAGCCATCATTACTAGTAGCCATTTATAGCCTTATCCCCCTATCCTCCAGTGTACAACATGCAAATATAGCCGCTACGTACGTTCTGCTGAAATTAAAAGAATAAAGGGGGGGGCACAGGCTTATTTATACACGAGCCCCATGGATTGACATTTCATTTGGAATAAGTTTTCAGAGGAAATGTGAGTGGTATAGAAGCCATCAAGCTTTTTGCTAAATCTGACGTTTCCAGTGAAGAGTCATAATTAATGTGAAGAAAAGCAGACCCCTCCCCCCTGTGTCCTTCTCCACCACACACGTGTAAACAAGTGCAATCCCAGCCAGAGGCTGGGCACCTCATGCAAATGTACATAGTACCTCTGATGGCTCTGGGCCGCCTCAGAATCTACTGCAAATGTACAGTTTCCTCTGATGGCCCTGCACCACCTCAGAGTCTCCCATGTATTCGCATGCAAATGTTCCCCAAGCACTCTAGTCATCATGGTCAAGAATTTACCCCTCCGACACCTAGGAACCACCCCTCCCCTGCCTAGCCCAGATGAAATTCATCCTGATTGGCCAAGGACAGCTGGGCTACCGAAAAGAGGGGCGGGGGGAATTGATCCTGCCAGCCGTGGCTTTTGGGTTTTGTTGTTGTCTGGACACGAAGGAGCGCAAAGTAGGGCTTTTGCTGAGGCAGGCCCTAAGAAGACCAACCACCCAGGCAAAGAGTAAGTGCCTGGGTGTTTATATAGTAAAGGAACTAGTTTTGTTGTTTTGTAGCTCTACTTGTGTATACCAAAGTGTCTCCCCAACTTTTCCCCCTTCCCTCATTTCCCACCTTTTATTAAGGTTTACCTTAAATAAACTTTCCTAGTTCTACCCCACACGGTGTGTGTAGTTCCTCTGTGGTTCAGTGCTCAAATCCAGTGTATAGACCAAGGGCAAAGCCCTGAGAGAATCAGTGTCAAGACGGCAGAGCCAAGGCTGGCAGTTTGGCTCCTTGGATCTCTCGTCTTGACCGGTTGCAGTCCTTCACAATTAACAAGATAAGAGTTTATGATGGTAATACCTACTTGGAAGCATTAATGAGAATTTATGCTCACAGTTTTTACACCATGTTCCTGCTGCTTTATCCCTCTTCTTTAACCACGAAACTCACAGAGTGCCATCTTATCTCTTGATTTAGATTACTCAGCAGGTAGAAACAATATCTATGTGAGTTCATTCTGCAATATTGCAAACCACCACCACACACACAAACCCAACAACAAAAAACCCAAGTTAAAAGCAACTTGAAATATTTCTTTGTTTGTCTCCTCAAATGTAACCTTTTCTCCAAATTTTAATTTGGGGAAATTATGGCTCCATTCTTCCAAAGTTATTTTAGTTCAGGCCTGAACAACTAGTAGCCATCAAGCGAAGCACAGTCCACTAATCATGCATGTGGCCCATCGGGGGTTCCATCAACCACTTGTTTCTGCAGCTCTAGACAGGCTGCAAAACTGGAAATTAATTGAGACCCTGGTGGGCCACCATATGAGTATAACTTACACAAGCCATATATGGTGGCCCACCAAGGACCTAGTAAACCTCCCAGTTTTGCTGCCTACCTGGGATTTCAAATGGTTTATTCAGCCACTGGTGTTCTGTGTTCAGCTTGGCAGGTTAAAAGATATGCAGACTTGCTTCAGATGTTACATTTAACAAATGCTGTTTAAAAATAAAAAGTTGGTGTTGCTTTGCAAATGGCCTGTTATCTTTCCTTTATTGTGAAAGATTGCTACCCTGGTTGTCTTCTGACAGAAACCAGAACAGCTTACAACATAGAATGCAATGAAATTACAACAATAAAGTCAACCCACAGATGAAACAAAATAACAGGAGAAATGAAACACCATACAATGAAAGAGCACAGCAGCAAAACAATAAAACCACCCAGTACAAAAGCAGATGTGGGGGTGGGGGCAACCAGGAGCACTCAACTTATGCCAAAGGTCTATCTAAAAAAACCAACAACTTTTGTCTTAATTTGGCACCTGAACACATCCAGTGTTGGGGCTAGGAAAGACATTTCACAAAGCTGGCACCACCACTGAAAAGGCCCTGTTCATTATAGGCACTCACTGCATGTACTTCAGTTGGCATGGGAATTGGAAGCATAGCCTCAGATTATGAATGAAGTGCTCAGGAAAGAGCATGCAGAGGAAAGATATTATTCATGGTAACCCAGGCCCCAAATTGTTTAGTACCCAAGGTTCAGCTGTTCCTTTCTTGCTTATTCATTAGTTTTCTCTCAGTTCTATACATGTATCCCAGCCCTGCCCCTACCCCTGCCCTCCAATTGTGCTTGAACATTCATGATGAAATGTGTTCGAGAGGCAGCAGACACTTTTCTAAACTGCAAGGGGTTTTTCACACCATTTGACAGTATCTGGTCCTGCTCATTCACATATCTGGTGATATTATTTTTTATGCAATCAAAACTATCTTGTACTCCCTATATCTCTAAATACTGCAAAATTCCAAGAACAAGTCTTTTACAGGGTCAGTTTCTTTGTGAGAAGAGAGTAAGTATGGGGTCTTTTAAGCATTAAACACCACTGCAGGTGTTAATTAACTTAGCAATACTAGGACAATGAGGTTATCATCAATTACTGATGCTGTGAATGGTAACATAATTGAATTGTCATAGCCTGGACATTTGGTATTTCATTGCCCTTTGACCCCCGTTTACAGTTCCCACCCCTTCGAAGCCATATGTATACATACCGGTCAACTGAGGCCAACACTTAATGCATCTGATGAAGTGGACTCTGTCCATGAAAGCTTAAAAATAATAATTAAAATGTTTGTCTTTAAGGTGCTACAAGACTCTTCAGTGTCTTTGCTGCACGAAACTAACATGGCTACCACTTGGAGGTTGTCATGGTGTTTTTGAATTGAGTGGTGCGCGTGCATGTGTGTGCGTGTGTATACACCCAGTGCTGCAGTTAGGTAATTTTAGATTTTGGACTTAATGGTCTTACTGGGCAGAAGGCGGGGGGTGAGGTCATCAGAGGGCAGTTTGTATTATTTCACTTACTTCAAAAGGTGGTAAGCCAGCCATGCTGCACCTGGGGGCTCTCCTGCTCATGCTGCTGAGTGGGGCCAAGAATTTCTGCTCCGATGTCCTGTCGTGATGGCACCACTCTGGGGGTGTGGTGGTGGGGGTGCTCAGGAGGGGAAGCAGGGAACCACCTACACCAGGGATGCTCTCTGGGGCCACATTCCTGGATGGGCTGAAGGCAAAGGTGGCAAGGCAAAAGGGGTGGGGCCAAAAATACAAAAAAGATACCCAATATTGTAGCTTAAGGCTCTCACTGCCAGTCACTCAGCTTTGGGAGAGGCATTTCAGCCTTTTAGAATGGGGGGAAACTGCACAAAAGCTGGGAAGCCACCAAATGATGGGTGTGGAGCCAAGGGAAGAGGTATGACCTTCTGGGGAACTCCAGAGGGACAAATTTGGCCCCAGGGCCTGAGGTTCCTCACCCATGAGCTACACAAATAAATACTGGTTTTTAAAGCCAGAGCAGTTTTCCAAGAGCAACATATGTACCTTTGTAGCACCCACCGACTCACCCACATGCTTGTGCACAAGCAGGGCCGGCGCTACCGCTAGGCAGACCCAGGCGGCTGCCTAGGGCGCGTGGTGGAAGAGGGCGCAGCGTTTCTGCGCCCCTTCCTCGCCTCCGGCGCGCTCCTGCCCCGCCTGCCGCCTCCGCCGCGCCTCCCCACCCACCTGCCAGCTGCTGCCGCCGCCGCCGCTGCACCTTCCCCCCCCGTGCGCGCGCCCGCCCGCCACCTACCTACCTTCCCGTCGTTTCTGGAGCCCCGCCTGCGTTGTTTTGGCGGGAGGAGGAACCAGGGCAACAGGGCTTAAACAGCCCTGTTGCCCTGGTTTCCCCAGCAAAAAAAAAAAAAGCGTGGGGGTCCCGTCGCGTCGGAGGAGGAGGAGGAGGAGGCAGCGGCAGCAGCAGCAGCAGCCAGCAGCGGGGGCGGGGGGAAGGTAGGTGTTGGTGGGGGGGCGGCAGCGGCGGCGCGGGGGGGGTTGCAGAGCAGGGCTGCTTTGCTCCGGAGCCCCCCCCATGGCACGAGAGGGGGGCGCTAAATATAATTTGGCCTAGGGCGCCAAACAGCCCTGCACCGTTCCTGTGCACAAGCACACCGCCAGTACCAGCTGTAGGGCTAAGTAGATTCATAGATCATAGAGTTGGAAGGGGCCTACAAGGCCATTGAGTCCAGCCCCCTGCTCAAGGCAGGAAACTAGAGGAGGGGTCTCCCATCCAAGTAATAACTGGGCCTGACCCTGCTTAGCTTTCCACGCTCAGACAAGTGGCAGCCCACTTCAGGTGGCACATTTTGGGTACAATTCAAAGACAGCAAATTACTAATTATCTAATTAGCTTTATTATTATATTTTTACTGCATTGGGGCAGTGGTGGTATTTATGTGCTTAAGAGTGCAATCCTATATGCATGTTTAGACAGAGGAAAGTCCTATATGGCTGGCTGGAGAATGCTGAGAGTTGAAGGACTTTTTTCTGTCTAAACATGCATAGGATTGCAACCTAAAACACTTAAAACATTCCAGTAAAGGGGTCTAATGTGGTTAATAAAGCATTTTAAAACAATACAAATATTTTATAAAAATAAAAAACAGTCACATTCAGTAAGAAGACTAAGTTTAATATCAAAGGAAGTCAATTTGAAATGTACTCAAAACAGACTTTTAAACAAATGCAAACCAGCAGCTGAGCATATCCTAAAAGCAATTACCTCTATCCTCCTCCCATACTCTGAAAATAAGAAGATTGCGTTTACCTGCCGCCGTCGTGGGTTGCCGTTTGGATTTTCTGCCTCAGGCACCAAAATGTCTTAGGCTATCTCTGAGCACTGTGTATGTGGGGGAAATGAATGACTGTTCATGACAGAATGTAATAACGCATCATTCATAGGAGAATCAATAGCATCAAATCAACGTACTTCAGAGCTAGTCCAGGAGGCAGATAGGGACATGCAGACACTAAGCGCTTCCATTTGCTGGCATTAATATCAAAGAGGAGTTACAGTTGTTAGAGAAATGAATGAAAAATCCAAGTCTGTTTGGCAACAGGAGAAAGAGAAACAGGGAAAGGAAATCATAGAAGTCAACCCCATCAAAGCAGTCTGTTTTGACATTTTCTTTTAACACCCTTATTATTATTATTGTGTTTGTGTGTAAGGGATCTCCCAAAGCTCTTATTACCTAGCCTGTCCAAGGAAGCGGTGAGCCTTCCTCACTCCTGTCTGCATGAATTAACTTTTCATTCAATAAAAGGATATGTGAAGATCCAATATTTTCAGATGAAAGGAAAGTCAAAACTGAAAATCAAGCCGCAAATGTTTAATTGTCTGGAGATATGGGCAGATGTTGGAAGGCAGAGCAGGGAACCATCCCAATATCTATCAAGGCTGTGATTAGAAAACAAAGGAGTGGATGATTGCTCCAGTTTTATAGGTGAAGATTTTGAGCTGCAAAGAACAAAAACATAATTTTGATCAATAACATATAGGTGCCTTGTATTGATTCAGACTATTGGTCCATCTGGCCCAATGTTGCCTGCTCTGGCTGGTGGTATGGTATTGAGTGGGGGTCTTTCCTAGCCCTGCTGGCTGGGATTCTTTTTGGCTGATGCCAGAGATTGAACCTGGGACCTTTTGCATACAAAACATGTGCCCTATCACTGAACAATGGCCCCTTTCCCTATTACAGTATATACCATGCAACAAGGCAAGTAAGAACATGAATATAATAAAATGAGGCTTGTGTTGATCTGGGTTCACTCCTTCCACTACAATACTACATCTGTGATTGCATTCTTATTGAACAAGTGCTGTCTAGGTAGAGGAAGGGTAGGGAACAGTGGGTCATGAACCGGGTGTGGCCCGTGGGGTTCTTCAAGTAGACCACAGCCCCACAGCAGTTAGGCTTGAAAAAAAGCCTCCCATTGGAGTCATAGAATCATAGAATAGTAGAGTTGGAAGGGGCCTACAAGGCCATCGAGTCCAACCCCCTGCTCAATGCAGGAACCCAAGTCAAAACATCCCTGACAGATGGCTGTCCAGCCACACTTTGAATGCCTCCAGTGTGGGAGAGCCCATGACCACCCTAGGTAGTTGGTTCCATTGTCTTATTGCTCTAACAGTCAGGAAGTTTTTCCTGATGCCCAGGCGGAATCTGGCTTCCTGTAGCTTGAGCCCATTATTTCGTGTCCTGCAATCTGGGATGATCGAGAAGAGATCCTGGCCCTCCTCTGTGTGGCAACCTTTCAAGTACTTGAAAAGCGCTATCATATCTCCCCTCAGTCTTCTCTTCTGAAGGCTAAACGTGCCCTTTTCCTTCAGTCTCTCCTCATAGAACTTTGTTTCCAGTCCCCTAATCATCTTTGTTGCCCTCCTCTGAACCTTTCCAGTTTATCTACATCCTTCTTAAAGTGTGGTGGCCAGAACTGGATGCAGTACTCAAGATAAGGCCTAACCAGTGCTGAGTAGAGGGGAACTAGTACTTCCCGTGATTTGGAAGCTATACTTCTATTAATGCAGCCCAAAATAGCATTTGCCTTTTTTGCAGCCACATCACATTGCTGGCTCATATTCAGTTTGTGATCTACAACAATTCCAAGATCCTTCTCACTTGTAGTATTGTTGAGCCTAGTATCCCCTATCCTGTAACTGTGCAGTTGGTTTCTTTTTGGCAATTATCCCTATTAAATTTCATTTTGTTGTTTTCAGCCCAGCACTCCAGCCTATCGAGATTGCTTTGAATTTTGTTTCTGTCTTCCAGAGTATTAGCTGTTCCACCCAACTTTGTGTCATCTGCAAACTTGATAAGCATTCCCTGCACCTCCTCATCCAAGTCATTAATAAAAATGTTGAATAGCATTGGGCCCAGGACTGAGCCCTGGTACCCCGCTCGTTACCTCTCCCCAGTTTGAGAAGGTACCATTGATAAGCACTCTTTGTGGATCCACCTGATAGTTGTTCCATCTAGCCCACTTTTCGCTAGCTTGCTAATCAGGATATCATGAGGCACTTTGTCTAAAGCTTTGCTGAAGTCAAGATATGTTATGTTCACAGCATTCCAGCAGTCCACAAGGGAGGTTACCCGATCAAAAAATGAGATCAGATTAGTCTGGCAGGATTTGTTCTTGACAAATCCATGCTGGCTTCTAGTAATCACTGCATTGTTTTCAAGGTGGTTGCAGACTGACTTCTTTATAATCTGCTCCAAAATTTTCAAGGTGGTTGCAGACTGACTTCTTTATAATCTGCTCCAGGGATTGATGTCAGACTGACTGGTCTATAGTTCCCAGGTTTCTCCTTCTTGCCCTTTTTGAAGATAGGAACAACATTTGCCTTCCTCCAGTCATCTGGCACTTCACCTGTCCTCCATGATTTCTCAAAGATAAGACAGTGGTTCTGAGAGCTCTTCTGCCAGTTCCTTCATTACTCTAGGATGCAGTTCGTCAGGCCCTGGAGATTTAAACTCGTTCAAAGTAATCAGGTGTTCCTTGATCGTTTGCCTATCAATCTCAAGCTACGACCCTGCCCCTTCAGCTTATACTTCAGGTTTGCCAGGGATCATAGACACTCTTTTGGGAGAAGACTGAGCCAAAGTAGGAATTGAGCACTTCTGCCTTTTATTTGTCATCTGTTATCATTTTGCCATCCTTATTGAGTAATTGAACCACCATTTATTTCCTCTGTCTTTTACTATGCACGTATCTGAAGAAAACTTTTTTGTTGCTTTTAGCATCCCTCACTAACCTCAGTTCATTCTCCGCTTTAGCCTTCCTGACACAATCCCTGCAATTCTGTGCTACCTGCCTGTACTATTCCTTTGTAGCCTGGCCTTCCTTCCACATCCTATATGTGTCCTTTTTTGTTTTCAGGTGTTCTCTGAGCTTTTTGTGAAGCCACATTGGCTCCTTCTGTTGCCCTCTGCCATTTTTCCTTGTGGGAATTGTTTGTAATTGTGCCTTTAGAATTTCCTTTTTAAAAAAAACTCCCACCCATCTTGGACTCCTTTTCTCATTAGAGTTGTTTGCCATGGGACCTTACTTATCATTGTTCTGAGTTTATTAAAATTGGCTTTCCTAAAATCCAGGGTACGCGTTTGGCTACACTCAGCTTTTGCCTCCTTTAGAATCAAGAACTCAAGTACAAAATGATCACTTTCCCCCAGAGTTCCCGTAACTGCTACTTTATCCACTAACTCGTCTCTGTTGGTTAGAATCAAGTCAAGGATAGTCGATCCTCTAGTTCCTTCCTCCACTTTCTGTAGAAGGAAGTTATCAGCAATACAAGTCAGGAATTTCTTGGAGGGGCCATGTTTGGCAGAATTTGTCTCCCAGTCCCAACAGATATCGGGGAAATTGAAGTCTCCGATCACTACTACATCATGCCTCCTTGAAACACTGGCAATTTGCTTTTCAAAAGTTTCATCCTCCTCTTCTTCTTGATTGGGTGGTCGGTAGTAGACTCCAACCACCATGTTCATTTTATTCTTTGCTCCAACTGCCATGTTCATTTTAGTCTTTCATTTATTTTAATCCAGATGCTCTTGATGGGGCTACCAAGCTCATCCTCCTGTATTTCTGTGCATAGATATGTATATATATTTTTTAACATATAGTGCGACTCCACCCCCCTTTCTGTTGCTTCTGTTCTTTTTGAACAAGTTATATCCTTCAATTGCTATATTCCAGTCATGGGAGTCTTTTCACCAAGTTTCAATTACACCTATTAAGTCGTATTTGCCCTCATGCATTAAGAGTTCAAGTTCATTCTGTTTGTTGCCCATACTCCGGGCATTAGTATATAGACATCAAAGACCATGTGCTTTTTAGTCTGGCTTTCTCCCTACATTTTGTGGTAGACTATCACTGGGTGCTGTTATAGCTGTTCTCTCCATTTCGGTGCATAGACCTTCATCCATTGTTACATCCAAGTTTACGTCTACCTCCCCCGTTGGATTCAGTTTAAAGCCCTCCTGATGAAGTTCCTCATGTTGTGGCCAAACAATAGGAGGTTTTTCCTCAAACCTAGTTGCAGCTGGGGAAGGAAGAATTAACCCTCTCTATTATACAGCAACCTTCCCCAATGTGGTGCTCTCCAGGCTTCAGATATTTTGGACTACAACTCCCAGCAGTCCTGCCCATTGGCAGTGCTGTCTGAGGAGGCTGTTATAGAGTCTTGAATGCAATGACTACTGCTGGGAACCTCCAAGCAGGTTAGAGAGCTCACTCATGTCCTCATTCCCAAAGCAGTTGATTAATACATTCATGGGAAAGATCTCTACATGCTAGGGGTGTAAATTTCAGCAGGTAATCAGTCACCTACAGTTTTAACGGATTAAGTGCTGGAGGCCTTTTTTTTTTTTTTTACTGATAATGCTGCAATAAGGACACTGTGTGTGTGTGTGTGTGTGTGTGTGTGTGTGTGTGTACTTAGTTCTGGTGAGTTACTATAATGCAGGATGCCATTTCAATTTTATGTGAAAGATTTTGGAGAAGCAGCAATATTTACAGCAAGGTTCAAAGGCCTTCTTTCTCCCTCATTTTTTTAAGCAAATAAATTTGTGCTTTCGGCATATATAATTTATTTACCTAGGGTTGGATGCAGATTTAGGCATGTGCAACTGAGTTGGCAGAATCAGACCTCCCCGCCCCTCCTCCCCATGGTAGCCCTTCAGCCCCCTGAAAATGCTACACAGGTGGTTGGAGGACCCTGCTGAATGGGGTGCCCTGTGGGGTGGGTGAGAGTGTGTGAGGGAAAGAATCCCTGAAAACTGGGCAGAGGCACTTTCCGTCCACAGATCCTGGATGAAGCCCTTTGTTTATTTCTTCCGTTTCTAGATTGCTTTAAAAAAAAAAAAAAAAAACACTCCCAAAGTGCTATATCTAGTATATACCCCCCCACCCTTTAAAAACAGCTGCTGAGGGTGTGGAGCAAAAGACAAGCGTTCCTGAGAAATGAAATGCATGCAATCTGAAACAGGATATGTATGTGACTGGCCTCCCACATTGCATCCGGAATGGTGTCCTGCAACAGGCAACAAAAATAATAAGTAAAGATAAACTTTCCTTCTAACAATGAGTGGTAGATTTTGTTTATTTAAGTGTGTGCTATTTTACACTTCCTTCAATATCTCAAAAAAACACCCCTACTTTGCTGTTTTGGTAATATGCCAATATATTTACATTTAATCACTTAGTTAATTGATAAATGTAGATGATTAATCAACTCTGTGATTGGTGGAGCACACTACCACATACCATCAGTGTCTTAGGGTGCCAGAAGCATTTTCCAAGGCATTCTAGAGCTGCCAAATATCCCCTTTAAAGTAAGTTAGACATTGTTCAACTTGCTGCCAGAAATAAAGGATTAGACCTCAACAGTTTGGAACAAGTTATTTGATTTTGTTGGCAGATGAAATATATATTCAGCTGGTAGATTTGTGTGAATACATTTGCATAAGATATTCTGATTGCATAATTTATCTGTCACATTTGTATCCCATCCTTCCCCTGAAGTGTCCAAGGCAGTATTTCCCCCCTCATTTCCCCCTCACAACAACCTTGTGAGGTATAGAAGTATGAGATCTGACAGCTATTACTGGTGCTGGGGGAAAGGGGAATTTGGTGTATAGTGGCAGAAGCTTTTCCCACTAACTATCTAAAAAAAACTGCAAGGCTGCTCACCACGTACATGGTCTGACCCAAAAAGGCTTAGAATTAAAAACAATCCAGACTAATTATATCAAACAAAACAGCAGGTTTATTGTATTTGCAACAGCTGGTATAATCTTGCATGTGTGTTAGTCCACACAGGGACAACTTAAAAGTTCGTTAGCATCTGTTGGGAATCAGCATGGCTGGAAGAGAGCCAGCCAGGCACATGTTGCTTCCTTGAAGTCCAGAGGAGAGAGAGAAAACTTCCTTTAAGGAAGCTTCCCAGGTGTGGGAGGAAGTGGGTGTGGTTAAGCAGGTTAGCTCCCATTAATCCATTCCTCCCCTAGTGACCCAATGCAAACAAGGATACCCATATATCTAACAACTGGCAGCAAGAGCTTTAAGTTAAATTTATTGGTATTTGTGGCCCTACTCCCTTTTGCCTTTGTCCCCAAGAGCTTCTCCGAAACTGAATTTGGCCCTCGGCCTGAAAAAAGTTCAACACCCCTGGTTTAGAGTGACATATAAACTTCTTGGGTTCTTTTTCTGGATTGTTGGGGGAGAGAAAAGCCAGGGTTCCAGATTCTCACGTCAGATTAAACAAACTGCAGATGGAAGGTCCGTGATTAACGGCATGGTTCGGACATCACTGTGAGCCCTAGAATTATGTGCAAACTGGGCCAGAGCTGGCGGCGGAGAGCCACAGCTGAGGTGATGGGGGAGCCATCAGCGTCAGCGGCTCTCAAGCCTTTCAGTGAAGAATACTGGCCTAGTAGAAGAAGTGTCTGGGGAGAGGTGGACCCTGAAGTCCAGGGAGAGGCCTGGAAGTAAAAAGACATGTGGGGGGGGGGGAGTGGAGTTTTCTGAAAAAAGAGGCCTGGGAGAAAAATTAGCAAGGGAGAGAGAGACCTAGTTTGTGTGACCATGAGTTGACAAACAAAGCATATCTTATTGTCCTAAACAAGATCACTGTCTTCTCTGGAAAATAGCATGCCTTGCTGAACGGCTGGAGTAGGACCCAAAGCTACATAAGAATACTCTGGTGGCAGTGAAGTGGGGTCAATGCTTAATTTATAAAGGGAGAGTTGCTAGCACTCTAATCTGTGTGGGAGATGTATCATCATCACTCTGTAAGCCATGCCTTCTAATACTAATTGTGTGGGGAGGACAGAGGCTGCAGAGTTGCCCAGTGGTGAGTGAAAGCCACTCTAGATAAGGTCAGATGTGTCTCAAAGTTGGTGGATTGCACCTGATAGAATCAAACAGATTCTGCTTTCTAAACAAACTTTTAAGTGTTACTTAAACAAAGGTGTTTCTACAGAGCATTCTAAGGCTGCCTTTTTCTCCTCAGGCCAGAAACAACAGGTGTTGCTCTTCTTAACTACTTCCTGGTTCCTCCCGGGAAGTACAACCCATCTGAATGGGCTGAATCTAGTAGTTCTTTCATATTGTTACAAGATGCATACTGTTTCTTAATTCTAAATGTGTGTAGAGGGAGAGATTGCACTGTGTGTGTGTATGAGAGAGAGAGAGAGAGAGAGAGAGAGAGAGAGAGAGAAATCTCCACATGCTCAGAGGCATTATCATCATCATCAGGTGATCACTCGTGACCTAGTAAGATTGTCTTCCAGGATAAAAAATTACAAAAAGAAAATTTTAAAAGGAGGAAATTCTTAAGAAAAATATTGTGTAGACTCTAGCGATGGGTCTGTAAGTGACTGTGGAGGCCAATTCTAGATCCACACAGCTTACCACAGTGAGGACACAGGTTACCAGATGGAAGATGGTCCTGCAAAGGATTCGTTTGACGTGCTTTTCGCCTAGCACGTTTCTCCCTTGCACTCGGGCTTCTTCAAAGTCCATAGAACCTTTGTGAAAGGCCAACCTCCAGTTAGATCGTTCATGGGCCAGAGCTTTCCAGTTTTTGATGTTTATATTGCATTTTTTTAGATTAGCCTTATGAACATCTTTAAACCGTTTATATTGACCACCGATATTCCGCTTTCCATCCTTGAGTTGGGAGTAAAGTAGCTGCTTTGGGAGACGGCAGTCAGACATTCGAACAACATGACCGGTCCACTGAAGTTCGCGTTGAAGGATCATTTTTTTCAATGCTAGTAGTTTTTGCTTCTTCCAGTACACTGACATTTGTTCGCCTATCTTCCCAAGTAACTCGCAGGATTTTCTGGATGCAACGTTGATGAAATCTTTCAATGACGTTTATAGATAGTCCATGTTTCGCAGGCATACAATAAGGTTGGCAATACAATGGCTTCATAAACCAGTGTTTTGGTCTTCTTACAAATATCCCGATCCTCGAACACTCTGTTTCATTCGAGAAAATGCGGCACTTGCAGAGCTCAAACGATGCTGGATTTCACTGTCGATGTTAGCTGTAACAGATATTTCTGCTGAACAGTCCTGCCTCAGCTGTAAAATGGGACCAATGTAATGTTCGTTGTATGGCTTAAATGCACATACATGTGTCTTCAATATATTTGCCTTCCCTGTGGCTTTTCTCACTGCCTTTAGCCAGGGATGTTGAAGAGTCCTTGGTTTCGAGTCACAAGTCGAGTCACGAGTCCTTGAACCTGAGTCTCGAGTCCGAGTCCAAGTCCTTGGTCCAAAATGGTGACTCACGACTCACGAGTCATTCCCAAAGCTGACTCCACGAGTCCCTATTAAAATCAATGGGGGGTTTCCCCAACAAAATAAGGCTACTTCAGATGTGTGGCTTAAATAAATTCTAGGCACAAGTGTGCCTTTTTATTTCAAAACTCTGCCACTGATTTTGACAAGAACAGACCAGGCAGACAAACCCAAAATAACCAGGCAGGCAGAGGAGGCAGGGAACCCCAAAGCAGGCAGGCAGAGAGGCATTTGTCTTGGACAATTCAAACTGTGGAACTGGTTAAGAAGAGACCAGGCAGGCAGAGGAGGCAGGGAACCCCAAACAGGCAGGCAGAGGCAGCCAAACCCAAAATGTCTGAAAGGTGCATTTTAGGAAAATGATTTTTAAAAAATAAACTTGCTGTACTTCCTAAAACTTATCCATGTTGCATTTGAGGAACATGATTTTTTCTAAATGTTTGCCCCCCCATTCTGGAACGGTGAGGTCTCATCACAATTTCACCCTCACTCTTCACCGGCGATCGCACTCCTCTCCACTCCTTCTGGCACAGCCCAGGGATGTTGAAGAGTCCTTGGTCTTGAGTCCCGAGTCGAGTCTCGAGTCCCATTAAAAATATTGGGACTCGAGTCCGAGTTGAGTCAGAGGGGGGACTCAGTCCGACTCACGAGTCGAGTCCCTGAGTCCGAGTCCCCATCCCTGCCTTTAGCAGGTCTGAGTCTGGATTGTGTTGGCTCTGCCATTGCCTGCCAGACTTGCCACTGGGCCGCCAGACTTTGCTTATAATTCCATTCACTCATGTACATGCACGTGTCCCTGTTTCTGTCTGTGAAATGCTGGAGGGTGTGCAGTCTCTGTGCCAGGGTAGCATTCAACCATGTTGTCCCTCTGAAGAGGTCTGGCGCATTCAGCCACCATCTCTTTCTGCTGCCTATGCAGATTGAGCCTTGATCTGGGCAGCAAAGCAGCTACTGCTGCTGCTGTTCAGACTCTGCTCACTGTTTTGCCCCAGGCTCTTCCTGCTTCATCCTCTTGACCTTCAAGTGTTTCCCTGATTTCTTGTCCATGGCAATGATGTTATCTGTTTCTCTTGTCTCAATCAGCCTTCTTTGCTCTCCCTGCCTTTTTGAATTGACCTTAGCTTGGCTCTCTAATCTGTGCTATTGTCTAGTCCCTTGGTCAGTTGAGCCTTAGCATGACCTTTAAAAAATCCTCCTTAACACTTGAGTAGCTCTGACTCTGTGTGAGAGCTGGAGGGAGAAAGAATATCAGGCCCCTCTAGTTCATGACTAACTGAGAGAAATAGCATTGGGAAATATCACCATCATCATTATTGTTTTTATTAATAATAATTTCATTTTTATACCACCCAATAGCTGAAGCTCTCTGGGTGGTTCACAGCAATTCACAAAACACGAATACAATAATAAAATACAGATACAATAAAATACAGATACAATAAAATACAGCATAAAATTTCAATATACAAAATTTTAAACAGTTTAAACTGCTAAAACCATTTTAATAAAAACTAGACCTGTTAAAATGACCGACATGTCCCATCATTAAATGCCTGGGAGCCAGGACCGGTGCAGGGCAGTTTGGCACCCTAGGCAAAATTATATTTAGTGCCCTCCCCTCTTGTGCCGTGGGGGGGGGCTCCGGAGCAAAGCAGCCGGGAAACACCTGCTTGCCCAGTTCCCCCCCCCCCCGCCCTGGCCGCCGCCTCCGGCAGCCGTTTTCCCCGCTCCCAACTCGGGAGGCTTCTGATTATCCAGTACAGGGCAGGAGGATCAGCGGAGGAGATCTTTGCCTCCTCTTCCTCCTGCCCTGCATATTTCACTAGATGGGCTTCACTAGCAATGGCACTTCGGGGGGGGGAGGGAAGGAGGCTGGGGAGGCCTCGCTCACCGCGCAGCATCTTCCGACCGGTCGCCGCCGCCACACGCGCAGCGCTCCTGACCCAGCCTAGCTCCGGGCGCTGAGGAAAGCCGAGCGCGACCCTGAGCCCGCCCGGCGCCCGCAATCCCCCCGCACTGACCTGGTGGTGCCTTTGTCGGCAAGGCAGCCGGGAGGGGCAGGAGCGTGCCGGCAGCGAAGAAGAGTCGGCCGGAAGGAGCGCAGCATTTCTGCGCCCTCTTCAGCCACGCGCCCTAGGCAACCACCTAGTTTGCCTAGCAGTAGTGCCGGCCCTGCTAGGAGCAGAGGGCAGTCTTAACCTGGTGCCAAAAAGGTGACAATGTTGGGGTCCAGGCGGGCCTTAGAGGGAGATCATTCCAGAACCAGAGGGCCACCACTGAGAAGGCCCTCCCCCTTGTTGTTACCCTCCAAGGCTCCCTTGGAGGTGACACTTGGAGGAAGGCCTCAGATGTTGAGCGTAGTGTCTGCATAGATTCAGGTCAGGAGAGGCATTCTGTCAGCTGTTGCGGTTCCAATATTCCACTCCCTAGGTAACAGCCAGTCCCAGATCTACATGCTTCTACCAGGTCACTCCTCTTTCTTTGGACTCTGTTGAGGAGCACTGAGAAATTATGAATCCCTTCTGGACCTGGATAGTTGCTCTGTTGTGTTTGATCCCACAGCAGAGAACCATACTTTCCATGTTGAACCTTCTGTAAAAGGAAAGGGAGATGCCCTTCTTGTAGACCTCATGATATCCGAGGCATGGTTGGTGAAAAAGACACAGGAAAGGGCTTTCTCAGTAGCTGCACCCAAGCTTCTGAACTGCCCTCCTGGGAGATATGTTTAGCCTGTTCATTACTGGCCATCCACTGTCTGCTGAAAATGTTTCTTTCAGCTTTTGACTAGGTTCAGACAACACGATAACCCACACTCAAGGGTTGAGTATGGGTTGAGTGTGGGTTGCCATTGAACCGTGGGTTGTTGCTAAAATGTGGGTTATCGTGTTGTCTGAACCCAACCGAGATAACTGTACTGTGCTGTAGGCGATCACTCGTGACCGAGTAAGATTGTCTTCCAGGATAAAAAATTACAAAAAGAAAATTTTAAAAGGAGGAAATTCTTAAGAAAAATATTGTGTAGACTCTAGCGATGGGTCCGTAAGTGACTGTGGAGGCCAATTCTAGATCCACACAGCTTACCACAGTGAGGACACAGGTTACCAGATGGAAGATGGTCCTGTAAAGAATTCGTTTGACGTGCTTTTCACTTAGCACATTTCTCTCTTTCACCTTGCACTCGGGCTTCTTCAAAATCCATAGAACCTTTGTGAAAGGCCAACCTCCAGTTAGATCGTTCATGGGCCAGAGCTTCCCAGTTTTCGATGTTTATATTGCATTTTTTTAGATTAGCCTTAAGAACATCTTTAAACCTCTTATGCTGACCACCGATATTACGCTTTCCATCCTTGAGTGGGGAATAAAGTAACTGCTTTGGGAGGCGGCAGTCAGACATTCGAACAACATGACCGGTCCATTGAAGTTGGCGTTGAAGGATAATTTTTTCAACGCTAGTAGTCTTTGCTTCTTCCAGTACACTGACATTTGTTCGCCTATCTTCCCAAGTAATTCACAGGATTTCTGGAGGCAACGTTGATGAAATCTTTCAAGGAGGTGGAAATGACGTTTATAGATAGCCCATGTTTCGCAGGCATACAATAAAGTTGGTAATACAATGGCTTCATAAACCAGTGTTTTGGTCTTCTTACAAATATCCCGATCCTCGAACACTCTATGTTTCATTCGAGAAAATGCGGCACTTGCAGAGCTCAAACGATGCTGGATTTCAGTGTCAATGTTGGCTGTAACAGAGAGATAGCTGCCAAGATAGAGAAAATGATCGACATTTTCCAGTATTGCCCCGCCAAGCTGGATAGATGGCATCACCAAAGGGTTAACTTGCACTTGCTGATGAAGCACTTTGGGTTTTTTGATGTTAAGTGAGAGACCAAGTTTTTCGTATGCTTCTGCAAAAGCAAACTGAGATAACAAATCATGGTGATCAACCCACAATTCACAACCCAACAACAAACCATGGGTTCTCTTCGTGGGTTGTTTGTGGTTAACAAGCCATGGTTTGTTAGTGCGGCTGGGTTCAGACAAGACGATAACCCACGTTTCAACAACAACCCACAGTTCAACAGCAACCGACACTCAACCCTTGAGTGTGGGTTATTGTGTTGTCTGAATCCAGTCTTTGTCTTGCAGAGTTAAATCACTTCTGCTTATTGCTTAATTCTTTTAACTTGCTGTGGTAGATGTTTTACTTTTGTGGACTGGGTGTTTTTGTTTTAAAACACACTGTGGTGTGATTGGCTAGATTTGTAATCTATATAATTTGTTTTATTTTTTTTTAATGGTTAATGTAATCCAGGGGTAGCCAATCTTTTTGGGTCTGTGGGCACATTTTACATTTTGAAATTTGTCTGTGGGTGCCACGAAAATTGATGTCAGGGTGGGTGGGTGCACCTTCTTCTTTTTCTTCCTCCCCCTCCCCCTACTCGCTATTTCCTCCTCCTTCCCCTGCCCCCGCAACTCCTGCTGTGCTCCCATCTCCTGATCTGCAGGAAGAGAGAAAAGGCAGCATCATACAGGTGGTGGCAACCCCTGCAGGACAGGGGGCAGGAAATGCAGGGTGATGGAGGGGAAGAAAGATGCCATGGCGGCATTAGCAGGGGAGGTGGAAGGGAGGAAAGCGAGCAGCAACAGCAACGGTGGGGAAAGGAAAGGCTGTCATGTGGCAAGCAGGTGGTGAAGGAAAGGCAGTGGTGGGAAGGAAGGGTCTGGGGTCTGGCGGGCATACTTGGGGGTCTTGGAGGGTGCGATGTTGCAGTACTACAGTAGCCAGGTGGGGTATCAATTTATTAAATAAATAACTAGGCAAACTGTGGTCAAGTAATTGGGCCCCATGAGAAGAAAGTGCCCCAAATCGTCGATTTTGCGAGCTTAACAGCTGTCTCGTT
>JAHFWL010000196.1:0-32025 GCA_021292165.1 Shinisaurus crocodilurus | reverse complement strand
CACGGTCAGAGGCAAACTGTGAATGCTCACCACTGAAGTGGGGTATAGAGCCAAGACCAGACTATGTTTCAGCGAAATACCTTCAGGTTTTATCCATAGTTAAATTCAGGAAAGCGTACACTGCTGCTCGTTTTAATTGTCTTCCATCTGCAGTTATGGAAGGACGTTTTAAAAAACTTCCACTTGAATTAAGACTGTGTCCTTGTCAGTCAGGACAGGTCGAAACAGTGGAACATATTTTACTGGACTGTAGTTTTTATAAAGACATTAGGGCCCATTTTATAACCCCATTACTAACTTTGTTGCCTGGAAGGTCAAAAGTATTTTACATTTCACATCTTCTGGCTGGCACAAATATGGTTGAAATTGTACAAACAGCAAAATATTTTGCTGCAGTTATTAAGAAAAGATCACAGATAGTTAATGGCTGTTAGCAACACTTTGGAAAATAAACTGTATGGGCACAGGTTTTATGTTGTGTATATGTATATTTTTTAATTAACTATTTTAATGATTACCCATATTGTTTTGCTGTTATAATTTACAATCCTATTTTATTGTTTTAATAACAACTTTTTAACAATAATTGTTTTTTTTAAAAAATCATTTTTATGTATTATTCACTGTTATGTATTATTACTGTTTTAATAATAATTTTAACAATGGTGTCTTAATGCTTGTTTTGAGTATTGTTGTGTGGAAAAGGTCTATGGACCAAATAAACACTGATTGATTGAAATTGAAATAAATGACCGTGGCCTTTCATTGTTCCAAGGTACAGACCGCCCTTGTGGAAACTGGCCACCATTTAACTAATGCTTTTGTCACAAAACCTTTCATCCATTCCATCTGCTAATGTGTGATATGGCCTCTTGAAATGTGTGAAACATTAGAAAATAGTAAAGCACCTATGGAACCCTTGCCAACAATTCACAAACGACAATGCCATTAAACTCTGAAGTGTGCTTCAAAAGATGTTTATTTCTTGCCATGGAAATTTTAACCATTTTGATTAACTGAGTAAGCAGGATGACTATTAGGGCGTGACGGAAAAGGTATGTTTTTGTGAACATTTTTGGTAGCATCAAAAAGCTCCCCCCCAGGTAATTTTTGGGATTGTGTCAAAAGGGAGCAAGTGTCCATCCACATTCCTGACTGGGATTATCCATTGATTGATGCAGGAAGTACTGCCTTTGTTGACTTTGTCCCAAGTAATATCATAAAATTATTATTATTATTATTATTATTATTATTATTATTATTGATGATGATGATGATGATGATGATGATGATGATGATGATGATGATGATGATAGAATTTCTCAGTCAACTTTCTCTTTAAAAAGCCCCAAGGCGAATTATAACAAAATTATTAAAATTTGCAAGATATAGAATAGCTAAAAACAATTTCCATTAAAATACCAATAATAAAACAACTACAACATCAGTACGGAACATAACCAAATAACTGATACATAGAAAGCCCATCATATGCTTTCAAATGTCCAGGAGTAGAGAAAAGTGACCTAGCATCCAAAAGATGACAATGTTGATGCCAGGCAGGCCTCACTGGAGAGAGCCTTCCACATG
This sequence comes from Shinisaurus crocodilurus, assembly GCA_021292165.1. Lineage (NCBI taxonomy): Eukaryota > Metazoa > Chordata > Lepidosauria > Squamata > Shinisauridae > Shinisaurus > Shinisaurus crocodilurus. The sequence continues at coordinate 30,435 of JAHFWL010000196.1, read as the reverse complement.
GGCATCAAAATGGCAAATGCGGTTCAGTGTAAGCACGTGTAAAGTGATGCACACGGGGCAAAACATCCCAACTTCAAGTATAAGCTGATGGGGTCTGAGCTAGCAGTGACTTCCCCAGAAAGAGATCTTGGGATTGTGGGGACAGCTTGATGAAAATGTCGACCCAGTGCATGGCTGCTGTGAAAATGGCAAATTCTATGTGACTTAGGTAAGGAATTGAAAATAAAACTACCAAGATCATACTCCCCTTATACAAAACTATGTTGGAGGATATGGAAAGGAGTCGGTCCTATACTGGTTAGGATGAACAGAGTTTTCCCCCTTATGCGCAGCCTGGTTATTGAAACTGGTTATCACCACGTGGGTTGCTAAACCCTGGTAAAAGGATCTTTAAAGGAACAGATTGTCCATACAAGGTTTAAAACTAATAAAGAAATTTATTAGTTTGATTTACAGTCCATTTATTCATATATGTGGGATGCATATAGGCAGGTTAGAGTATTTGGTGTTAAGAGTCCACTTCATTGCAGGTCACTGGCTGGAAGCCAGCTCAGACTGTGTGTCTATCAGGTTGGAGAGGGAGAGAGAGAGAGAGAGAGAGAGCTGGCCACGGAGAAACAGGAAGTAGGGAGGAGGGGTTACAAAACATGCACCCTGGGCATTGTTCAATTAACCCTTTCCTCCCACTCTAACTAGTGGTTACATTACCTCGTTGATTACAATTTCCATCAAACTATGGTGCAACCACACCTAGAATTCTATGTACGGTTCTGGTCACCGCACCTAAAAAAGGACATTGTTGAGTTAGAAACAGTGCAGAAAAGAGCAACTAATAATGTTCAAGGGGCTGGAGCAACTCCCCTATGATGGAAGCTTACAACAGCTGGGATTGTTTATCTTAGAAAAAGGGTAAGTAAGGGAGACATGATAGATGTGTACAAAATTATGCATGGGGTGGAGAAAGTGGATGAAGAGACATTTTTCTCCCCCCTCATATACTAGAATGTGGGGTGATCCCATGCATCTGATTGGTGGGAGATTCAGAAGGAAAGTATTCTTCACACAGCGCATAGTTAAACTATGGTATTCAGTTCCACAAGGGGTAGTGATGGCCACCGCTTTGGATTGCTTTCTTAGGGATTGGACAAATTCATGGAGGATAAGGCTATCATAGGGGTGTGCACATTCGCCTCGCGGGCGTAGCGGGCCGAAATTGGCCCCGCTCACGTCCGCGCGGGGCTCACGGGGTCTACCTTGATCCAGCGGCAGCTCGCCTCTCTGTGGCGAGCCGCCCGCGCTGGTCCCGTCGCGTCACATCTGGCACTGGAAGTGACGCGACGGGACCCTGCGCAGGCGCGCTGGACCCCCTGCGTGACGTACTGCGCTTGTGCAGGGTCCTGTTGTCACTTCCGGGCTGAATGTGATGCGACGGGACCAGCCCCGGCAGCTCGAGTGGCGCGGAGAACTGCTATGCCGCTCCGAAGATCGAGGTGGGGGACGCCGCCGCGGAGAGTCGAGGTGGCGGAGAGGCGCCCCCCCCCCGATTCGAAAGCATCTCTAGCTATCAATGGCTACTAGGCCTGATGGCTATATGCTACCTCTAGCATCAGAGGCAGTATGCCTATGTAGACCAGTTGGTGGGGAACTTGGGCCAGAGGGTGCTGTTGCAGTCATGTCCTGCTTGTGGGTTTCCCATGGGGAGCTGGTTGGCCACTGTCTGTGTGAACAAAATGCTGGACTAGATGGACCCTTGGTCTGATTCAGCATGGCTCTTCTTATGTTCCTATACAGTATCTATCTACTAATATAAATGTGAATGTTTGTACGTGTGTACGTACGTATGTCCGTACGTATGTCCGAACGGCTCACATGCGTTGCATTGGCTCCTACCCGGTGGGACGGATCCACCCCAAACTTGGCACGCATACTCCCCATTACCCAAGGACAAAGACTAGCAGGTTCAATTCTCCGAAAAACCCTCACCGTGCCTGTATGGCCCAAAATAGATAAGAGCCATGGCGTCACTTGGAATGCATTGCAGGGGCCATTCAGGAGCGGCTATGCAAATTGCTCCACTGGCATATAGAATGTTGGTATGAACTGCCACCACAGGGGCCCAATCAGAGGCGGATATGCAAATCTCTCCTACGTCCAAACAGAATGTTCACATGAACTGCAGCCGGGGCCTACACGGTGGTGGGGGTGGGGGAATTCGAACAAACAGTGCCTATAGTAAAATGATGACCCGGGCAACGCCACTGTGTAGTTCGGGGGGGGGGCGACAGGGATTCTGCAGCTCTGGCCTACACGGGGGGGAGGGGATTTTTGAACAAATAGTGCCTATAGGGAAAATGGCAAACCCGTTGCAATGCCATGTGTAGTCTGGGGGGGTGGGCAGGCTTTTCATTGTGTGGTCCTGGGGGGGGCAGCAGAGAATTCATTGTTGTGTGGTCCCAGGAGGGAGCAGGGAATTCATTGTGTGGTCCCGGGAGGGGGGCAGAAATTTCATTGTGTGGTACCGGGGGGGAGCAGGGATTTGATTGCATAGTCCCAGGGGGGGAAGCAGGGATTTCATTGTGCAGTCTGGTGGGGGGGGGATGGGACAGGGAAAACGTTGCATAGTCCCGGGCAGGAAGGAAGCAGAGATTTCATGTGTAGTACGGGTGTGTGTGTGTAAAGGATTGAGGCCTACTCAGGCTTGAGTTTGTTGAAGCCTGAAGGCCCAAACACTTCCCTCGAGTAGTGAAGCCTGAAGGCCCAAACACTTGGAGGGGAGGGGGAGTTTGAGAGTTTAAGTTACCCAATAGAAGTTAAGATTTAGATATCCTATTCCAGGTCACATGATTATAACCTTCCATTCCTGGGAAGGCTATATATGTGGGGTTGTGGCCAGCTAGCAAGCAGTGTGTGCTGGGAGAGAGCTAGAAGCAGAAGCACAGAAACAGCAGAGAGAAGGAGAGAAAGAGAAACTGGCTGCATAGGAAATAGGTAGTCTAAAGTTATACTAGAGAACATTGGATTGTTTGTTTGTTTTATTTTATCATACTTGCTTTTGAATTATAACCACTCTATTAAGTAAAAACCCTAATATCATAAGTAAAGTGTTGTTGTTTACCCTGGAGTTTGGAGTGACTTATTCACCACGTCTACAGCCTACACCCATGCTATTGGAAGCTGTAAAGGACTGGATCTCCTGGAATGGAGGGGCTTTGAGGAGAGGCAGAGATCTCCCAAAGGAAGGTTAAGGGGTCCCTGCAGTAGCAGAACCTTGACAGGGGGGCACAGGGAATTCTTCACTGTGTAGTCCCGGGGGAGCTGGGATGTCATTGTGCAGTCTCAGGGGAGCTGGCAGTTCCGGGGGAGCTGGGATTTCATTGTGTAATCCTGGGGGAGCTGGTAGTCCCGGGGGAGCTGGGATTCCAAGGGATTCCAACAGCGGACAGCTACCTTAAGGAATTTCGAACAAATCAGAAAATGCCAATCGGAAAATGATGACCCGTGCAACGCGGGTAAAAAAGCTAGTTGATCTATATTTCATAGTGATGTGGGTACCCAAGGGAGCCAATAAATAACCTTTAAATTCCTTGTGGTATGGATGGTCTCACACATCTGTCATTGGCTTTGTAATAGAAGGCCTCCTCTTTGGCTTTATGCCTAATTCCCTTGAGCTATACAAAATCTTCCTGCCAGGCCCATGAAGGAGTTATGCGGCAATGAAATGCAATTTTACTTCACCAGCTCTGCAATAATCTGGGGTTTATAATTGATCTCAACTACTGCAAAATTTCTTATTCTAAAATAAAGAAAAGGTAGAAAGGGGTCTTAAATTTTTTTGCTAATAATTCTTGGTAAAGGAACTGAATTACCCCAACCAACATATCGGGTATTTAGCTATTTTAGTTTATCAGTAATATACATTTTTAAAGCAATGATAGCTGTGCTGGACCATGAGGAAAAAATCCCAGATCCATAGTTGGGCAATACCTTTGTTAGGCCCAACCAAAATTCCACAAAAATGGACATGCTTTTGAGTTCTCCAGAACTCTTCATCAGGCTAGAGCAGCAGTGCCTCCTTGTGAGAGGGGGTGGTTCCAGGCTGCCTAAAAGAGGGAGTGGTGAGGCCACTTCTGAAGAAATCATCCCTGAACCTGGACAGTTTTAACAACTTAAGGCCAGTGGCAAATGTTCCTTTCCTGGACAAGGTCTTTGAGCGGGTGGTTGCCGGCCAGCTGCAGATGCTCTTGGATAAGGCCAATCATCTTGATCCATTTCAGTCGGGGTTCAGGCCAAATTTTGGCACAGAAACAGCTTTGGTCGCCCTGTATGATGACCTATGTTGGGAGAGAAACAGGGAGACTGTGACCCTGTTGATTCTCCTTGATCTTTCAGCGACTTTTGATACCATTGACCATGGTATCCTTCTGAGGCAATTGTCTGAGTTGGGAGCAGGGAGCACTGCATTGTGGTTTCACTCCTATTTATTTATTTATTTATTACATTTATCAATTGCCCATCTGGCCGGTCACCCGGCCACCCTGGGCGATGTACAATTAAAATACAATAAAACACAATAAAATATAATAATTAAAACAATATTAAAAAATTCTCATTAAAAACCTAACCCACCCCATATTCCCGCCTGAACAGCCATGTTTTTAATGCACGGCGGAAGCTCATCACGGAGGGGGCATGGCGAAGGTCACTAGGGAGGGAGTTCCATAATGTGGGGGCCGCCACAGAGAAGGCCCTCTTCCTAGTCCCCACCAGCCTGGCTGCTCTGGCTGATGGGATAAGGAGAAGGCCGTCCGTGGCAGACCTTGTTGAGCGGCCCTACTTGATGTTGCTGGAGGCGCTCCTTGAGATAAGCTGGGCCGGAGCCGTGTAGGGTTTTAAAGGTCAAAACCAACACCTTGAATTCGGCTCGGCAAGCAACTGGTAGCCAGTGCAACTCTTTAAGCACTGGCGTGATGTGATCACGCCGGCGGCTGCCCTTAATCAGGCGAGCCGCCCGCGTTCTGTACCAGCTGAAGCTTCCGGACCGTCTTCAAGGGTAACCCCACGTAGAGCGCATTACAGTAGTCTAGGCGAGAGGAGACCAAGGCATGAACCACTGATGGGAGCAGGTGATTAGGAAGGTAGGGGCGCAGCTGCCGTATCAGATGGAGTTGATACAGCGCCGCCCGGCTCACAGCTGCCACCTGAGCCTCCATGGACAGCTGGGAGTCTAGAATGACCCCCAAGCTGCGGACCTGGTCCTTCAGGGGTAGATGTACCCCATTCAGCACCAGGTCAACATCCCCTAACCTTCCCTTGTCCCCCACCAGAAGTACCTCGGTCTTGTCGGGGTTCAGCTTCAGCATATTCCTTCCCATCCATCCAGCCACTGACTCCAGGCACTTGGACAGGGTTTCAACGGCCAACCTCGGTGAGGACTTAAAACAGAGGTAGAGCTGCGTGTCATCCGCATACTGATGACACTGCACCCCAAACCTCCTGATGATAGCTCCAGCGGCTTTGAGGTAGGTAGATGTTGAATAACATCGGGGAGAGGATGGAACCCTGCGGCACTCCACAAGTGAGCAGCCGAGGGTCCGAAGCCTCCTCCCCGAGAACTACCCTCTGATACCTTCCAGAGAGGAAGGACCGGAACCACTGCAATACAGTGCCTCCTAAGCCCAACCCCTCCAGACTGTCCAGGAGGATACCGTGGTCAACGGTATCAAAAGCCGCTGAGAGATCGAGGAGGACTAGAAAGGAGCATTCGCCCCTATCCAAAGCCCTCCTCATATCATCCACCAAGGCGACCAAGGCCGTCTCCGTCCCATGTCCAGACCTGAAGCCGACTGGCACGGATCCAAATAATCGGCTTCATCCAAGTGTGCCTTCAACTGAGCACCCACCACCCGCTCGATCACCTTGCCATCCTACTGGGATGGTCAGCTCCAGAATGTGGTGCTTAGGGGATATTGCTTGGCCCTGTGAATTCTCCATTATTGAGTTCCATAGGGGTCCGTTTTATCCCCCATGCTATTTAACATCTACATGAAACCACTGAGTGGGGTGATCAGGAGTTTTGGAGTGCGTTGCCACCAGTATTCTGATAACATGTAGCTTTATTTTTCCTTTTCATCTTCATCAGATGAGGCTGTGGATGTGCTAAATTAGTGCTTCGCTGTGACAGTGGTCTGGATGAGGGCTAAATAGACTGAAGCTCAATGACTGAGATGCTGTTAGTGGGTGATTTTTCTGACTGGATGGATGGTGTTCAACCTGTTCTGGTTTGGGTTGCACTTCCCCTTAATATTCTAGTAGACAGTGAATCTGAGGCCTTATGCACGCAATGCATGTCTTCTACCACAGACTATGGGTGCTGTCCCTCTTTTTTTTAAAGGTACAGCCCTTTCTTCCCCAGCTACATGGACTAGTCAATATTTTTTATTGTAAAAGAAGTTACTTTTGTCCTAAAACATGATTACGTTACAAATGCCATATACTGTTTCTTCTGTTATATAGCGGGTAAATGTTGGACTTGGGTTGAAATCTGTGCTTAGCTATGAAGCTCAGTGAGTGACTTTGGGCAGTCACTATCTTTCAGTCCACACTACCTCATAGGGTTGTTTTGAGGATAAAATTGAATTATCGCATGTATGCTGCCCTGAGCTTATGACCATATCCAAGGTGCAAGGAGCCCTGGGACATGTAATTTCCTGAGTGCTTGGTGGCCATTCTAAGGCTTTGCCTTGAACTACATTTCCCAGGGCCACTAGCAACTGGGACACTGCTGCTTCAGCATTCAGGAAGAATGCCAGAAAGAAAGGGAAGCCACACCGAGAGGTCTCCTTTGCGGGACATCCCCACTGTTCTCATTTAGATTGACCAGGCATCCTCCTCTATTTGAAGGGCTGCCAGAGAGGACCATCCTCTATTTGAAGGGCTGTACTATCCAATTCCATTTAAAGATAATGAACCGTAAGAACTATTGCCCATCAACAGTTAGCACCTGGACAGCAGGCTGAGTAGGCAAGCACAAACGTCATCTGGTCACTGACCCACAGTATCGTGAGATGTGCTGTATTTCCATTTAAATTATAATAATTCCACATTTGCATATATGCATATAAATTAGCTTATGCAAATCACTATTCTCCTTTCTCCTCTTTTTTTGGTTATAGCTTTTCTTTTTTAGGCAATTCATATATGGCCACCCAGTTGTCATTGCCGCCAGATATGTTTTGGGAGAAGGCAAGGGGAAGCAGGTCAGGGCTTAGGGGTGGGAAGGATTGCCAGGGGGCTGGGGAAAGGTATTTGGGCCCGTCACACTCCTGATGGCGTCAATGAGAATGCAATAGATTACACAGTTGAGCTGAGCCCATTCCGAATTGAGGGAGTGGAGTTTGCTCATCCAGAATAGCCAGTGACACAAGAGAGCTTCATATGTTCAAAGCAAAACTTCAGCCTGCCATAAACTGCTGCATTTGGGGGGATCCCAGTGGAGGAATAGCTGAAGGTTTGACCCTGAATGTCTGCAGAATTAGCAAGCACAATTATCCTACTAAACTACTTTCTCAGAAGGATTAGTTTTTGTTTTGGTGCCATATACATTATGCCTCCTCCTTTAATGGCCTTTCCTTGAAATACACAAGGATTTCTAACTTGAGCTGCAGATAATTACAGTGAGGGAGGCTTTAGTTTAGAGCTGGTGTGGCTCTGAATATGCAAAGGAACTTGGGATTTGTTTGCTGGAAAAATAGGTGGGTTGCTGCAGTCCTTTAATGTGTAATTGAGGGTTTGCTATCATATTCATAGCATTTTATTATCTTGAATAGAAATCTTTTGGAGCAACCTGCCTCAAACACAGAAACTGTTTTTAAATTGATATAATTAGGCTGCTCAGCATTAACAGTTAATTATCGCATTAATAAATCGCTATTACTCTCCTTCTACTTCCAGCCTTGCCAAAGCGGTATGATTATGCGTGCATTGCTTTGGGCAATGCAATTGTTCTTAAAGGAAATCATTACAATGTAAATGAAATGGGGAGATACTGGTTAGGGAAAGCTGGAGGGCATGTATAGCATATACTAAACAAGGAACTGTAATTTCCCCAAATCACATCTTTCCAGTAATTTCACATCACAGGGCTATATCCGTTTTGTTAGAGAGAAAGCAGTTCATTTTTGCCTTGCAGTTTTACAAGGGCATCGCTTACCCAAGGACACAAAAGCAAATGTGTTTAACAGCATCCAATTGCTTCAGCTAGGCTGCAACTCTTACCAAGGTTTATTACTCTTAAAGTTTAGAGCATATTTTTGAACCCATAAGAACATACTGTTATGAGCCACTCCATCCTGTTTAAAACTTCTCTTTAACTTTGGCATGGGTTGGTTACTGAATGATAATTTAGGGTTGATCAGTGAGGCAGGTCACCAAGGCAATTTGGATGTTCAGCACTCACCCACCTGCAGGGCGGAAGGGGGCTACGAAACTGTTTTGCGGTTTGCCAACTCTGTGTGTAGGTTGTGTGTCGAGAGACCTGCAAAAAGAAACAGTGAAGTTGTCAAGATATTTGTAAGTGTAAGAAACATAATTGATGTAATTTGCCTATGGATCCTTTGATGCTATTATTGGGCTGTGTTGGAGGTGATATGGAATTTATTTTGAATGTAATGGTGGAGATTGTAATTGCACATTGCTGGACGTTACCCAAGACTCCTACAGAAACAGAACTTTTTTGGGAAGATTTGGGACTAAGCGGAGATGACTATGTTAACCAATCTGTTCGAAATCTAGAATTGTCGATTTAGGGTAAATATGTTTGATGCTAAATGGGTACTATATTGTAATTAGTGGAAGAGATTTTGTTGACTTCAGCAGATTGCGATGCATCTGGTTACTATTTTGCAGTTGGGAAGGGTTTTAATTTATTTTAATGCTTAATTTTTCTTTGTAAGGTCAACTTTAGGCCCAGAACAAAGGTAAAGCACGAGGTCTGTCATGGACTCTCCTAACTTAAAATGCAGGTGGTAGTAATGGCCACCAACTGGACAGCTATACAAAGGGATTATAAAAATGTATGGAGGATAAGGCTGTTGCTGGGGAACATGGGTGGTAAACTGCTGTTACGCTCATGTACTGCTTGTTGTGGGCTTCTTCTAGGCATCTGGTTGGCCACTGTGGGAACAGAATGCTGAACAAAAATAGTGTTTGGTCTTATCTAGCACAGCTCTTCTTACGTTCCTAGCTATGCCAGGTTTTTTTTGTTTTTGTTTTTATTTTTGATTTTACTTTCTGTTGACTATTGGAGATGTACTGCAAAACACCCAGAGATTTAGCAGTAGATCTCAATTTACCTTCTGCTTGCCTGTGTTGATATGACCTTTTTTAAAGTCTTCCCCTCTCTGACGAGAGAGAGTTCATAATTTAGAAACATTCCCTTACACAGGACACATCTGAGCACAGTTAAGAAAACAGTCATCTGATGACATAATCTAAATTCACTGGAGCCTGTCAGATTAGAGAAAGCTTTGTACTAGCTGCTTAGTCACTCTCTAAGATTAAAAGTTGTGTTTTTAAAATTCCAATTCTCATTCCTTGTTGTCTGCATTTATGGATCCAATAAACATTACACTCTCTACATATTCTCAGGCATAAGTGCAAAAAGCTTTTTCCTTCTGCATCATATTTTCAAACCTTTAAAATGATTTACCGTAGGTTGGCTTATTTGGTTTAATCTCCTTGTTTTGAATTGAACTGTTTGAAATCTCTAGACTTTTCTTTAATTGAGAATTAATGAATGCTTTACGCAGCCTTAAACTGATCTTAAGTTCTAAGTGTTTGACCTATGTTAAAACCATGACTGTGTGTACACAGTGTGTGTGTGTGTGTGTGTGTGTTTTCAGTATTTTTAAATTAGTCCACAGCTGAGTGTTAATTTAGTAATGAATAGTTTTGTGGTCAATCCATAGTTCTCAGGTATTCTGTATAAAAAAAGAAGCAAATGTGGTTTGGTTTTCTGTTTTCAACAATGGAATACTATTTTAAATAAAGGAAATAGATAAGCTTCTCAAAGAAGTTAGCACTATCTGTCTGGAATTAAATGTCACTTTGTTTTAGAGAAAGGTTTCTCAGAGGGCTGGTCTACATGTAATATCTATCACCTCATGGAGGCTGTGTCAAATGAGGTCTGCAAATGATGTTAATATAACTAACTTGCCCCCCTCCCCATTGGCATGGCATTTTAAAAATGCTTTAAATAATAATAATGACGATGTAGTGGTTAGAGTGTCAGACTAGGACTGGGTAGACCAAGGTTCAATTCCCTACTCAGCCACAATCAGCGGTGTTCATGTACATCAGCGGGGCTCACCTCTCCGCCGCCATGATTCTCCGCAGCAGGACCCGCCGCCTCATTCTTCCGAGTGGCGCGGAGCGTCTTTCGCGCCGCTCGAGCTGCCGCCGACTGGCGTGCTGGTCCGATTGCATCACTTCCACCGTGCCGGAAGTGACGCGACGGGACCAGCGCAGGCTCGCGCGGGCAGCTCGATGCGGAGAGGCGAGACGCTGCTGGAACCAGGTAGGCCCGGAGGTGAACGGTTACATCCCTAGCCACAATGCTCCCTATCACCTTGGGCCAGTCTCTCTACCTCACCTACCTCACAGGAAGAACTATGCACACTGTTTTGATTTTCTTGGAGGAATGATGGGATATAAATTTAGTAAGTAAAGAAATGAACATTTTGTTTTTGGGGCCAGCTGTGGGACAAGAATGGTCCTTACCAGCCATTTAAATATGCTGTATACCTTCAGTGTTCTCCAACCTTGGGTCCCCAGATGTTTTTGGACTACAACTTTTGGCTGGGGCATGCTGGGAGTTGTAGGCCAAAAACATCTGGGGACTCAAGGTTAGAGAACACTGCCTTAGGTTATAGCAGACAGCTTTTGTGCACAGTCCCACCTGCAGGTGCACCAAAAACTGCTGGGCTGGGCCTGCTCTGGTCACCACCCTCAAGTCTTGCCCAAATATCATAATTTTTTATTTCAATGCTAGCAATCTTACCTTCAGGTTTTTCCCACGGTACTCTCATAACATGGAACATGTGATATTGTCATATCCTGTGGTATGTTTTCCACACTATTTTTTTAAAAAAATTATTTTAATTTGTTTTTAAAATGTGAATTACACCAAAACAAAACAAACTCCATAGAAAGGGGGGGGGGAATGAAAGAAAGGGGAAAAAATAGATTTTTCTTACAGTATTTTAAATGGATCCATTACAGTAAATATGTATAAAATATATATCCATAAGTATCAAAAAGTATGTAGTAATACAATTATCCATAAAAATAGTTATGCATAAACATCAGAAAAAGCAGATCAAATATCCATGTATTTATCCATCCGCAGGTGGCATCTAAATACCACCCGCTCAAATGTTGAAAGCGTTATTAGGTCCTCAATCCATTGTGTTATAGGAGGTGAGCGTTTATCTTTCCAGTGTTGTAATATCAGTCTTTTGGCTGTCAAGAGGGTGTGGAAAATCCACATACATTGTCCTTGTGATAAAGTCCATACAGCAGGTATATAATTTAAAAGAACGTGTGCATCAGTAAATATTAAAGAGCATTCTAATACTAGATTTAGCCGTACTATAACTTCAACCCAAAAAGAAGCAACCACTGGGCATTGCCAAAACATATGTGTAAATGAAGCATTCACAGTATTACACCTCCAACAGTTAGCTGACTTAGACAAACCCTTATTAAAAAGACACTGTGGTGTCCAATTGTGGGAAGCGTAAGCAATACCGCACAGCAATACCTGTACCAGGGGCGGTACAGGGTAGTAACAGGCCCAAAAGGCTGTCTGGCAATAAAAAAAGCAGCAATAAAACCTAACGCTATGTAAATCATAAAAATCAAGGCCAGCCTATCACTGGTAGGGTGAGGTGGTGCCTCAGGCAGCAGATGCTGGGAGGTGGCAGCGAGGTGTTGGAGAAGAGAGCTATGTGTCAAGAGGCCTGACCTGTGCCTCCTAAGTTAGCCTGCTGTTTTATGTGCAGTGGGAGGTATTGAAGAAAGATTCAATGGCCAGTCCAGTTGGCTTTTGTACATGGAATGGAAGAGGGCACCATCTTGTTCTTCACCTCAGGCAGCAAAATCTGTTGGGACAGCCATGATAAAAATAACAACATATCGAAAATACAAAATACATGAAAAATACAAATAGGTTCACTTCAAATTATTAAGAACAGTGCAATACTCAGTGTAGAAATAACTGGCAGTGTAGAAAAAACAGGCATGTGGCTTACGCTGGCTCAACTTGTCTGAGCGTGGAAAGCTAAGCAGGGTCAAGCCTGGTTGTTACTTGGATGGGAGACCCCTCCTCTAGTTTCCTGCATTGAGCAGGGGGTTGGACTCGATAGCCTTGTAGGCTCCTTCCAACTCTATGATCTATGAAATCTATGAAATCTACCCTCGAAGACCATTCAAAACCCAAAACCAGAAACAACAAAAAAACTGTTTCCTGTTAGCCAGCAAGTAATTTGACCTCCCCTAAGAGGGGAAACTATTCCTCAAAATGTCGCCATGTAGTCATGCTCCTGCGGGAAGACATCCTGGTTTCAGATAAAGAGAGCAACACATGGAGCAGGGAAGGCTTGCATGACAGAAGCTGCTTTCTGAGGTATTCAGCATCCAGGTTACATCTACTATATTAATGTGAAAGTTTATTTGTACGTACGTATGTCCGATTGGCTCACGTGCGTCGCATATAGTGATGTCCCGTCTCACCTCGTGTAGTGTAGCGGGCCAAAATTGGCCCACTTACGCCCACACGAGGCTCGTACGAGCCTATCTGGTTCCGTCGGCGGCTCGCCTCTCTGTGGCAAGCCACCCACGCCACCCTGCGCCAGTCCCGTCACGTCACTTCCGACACCGGAAATGATGTGACGGGACCCTGCGCAGGCGCGCTGGACCCTCGTGCCACGTACTGCGCCTGCGCAGGGTCCTGTCGCGTCATTTCCGGTGCCGGAAGTGACGCGACGGGACCGGCGCAGGCAGCTCGAGTGCCGCGAACTGCTCCGCACCGCTCAGAAGATTGAGGCGGGGGGGTCGCCGCCGCGGAGAGTCGAGGCAGCAGCGAGGCAGGCCCCCTGAAAGGTTCGTGGACACCACTAGTCGCATAGGTTCCTACACGGTTGGACGGATCCACCCCAAACTTAGCACGCATACTGAACATCACCCAAGGACAAAGACTGGCAGTTCAAATCTCTGAAAAACCCATCGCCGCGCCTGTACGGCCCAAAATAGATGAGAGCCAATGGCATCACTTGGAATGCTCGCAGGGGCCATTCAGGAGCAGTTATGCAAATCACTCCAACGGCATTTAGAATGTTGGTATGCACTGCCACAGGGGCCCAATCAGGAGCGGATATGCAAATCTCTCCTACGTCCAAACAGAATGTTCACAGGAACTGCAGCCGGGGCCTACACGGGGGGGGGGAGCTGGAATTTAATTGTTGGGTAGTCCCGAGGGGGAGGGGGGAAGCTGGGATTCCATTGTTGGGTAGTCCCAAGGGGGAAGGGGGAAGCTGGGATTTCATTGTTGGGTAGTCCCGGGAGGGGAAGCTGGGATTCCATTGGTGGGTAGTCCCGGGGGGGGGGGGACACAGGGATTTCACTGTTGTGTGGTCCCGGGGGAGCAGGGAGTTCACTGTTGTGTAGTCCCGGGGAGGGGGAGCTGGGATTTCATTGTGTGTTCCCGGGGGGGGGGGGGAGAGCAGGGATTTCATTGTAAAGTCCCGAGGGGGTGGAATCAGGGATTTCATTGTTTGGTCCAGGTGGGGTGGGAATTCAATGTTGTGTGGTCCCGGGGGAGCAGGGATCTCATTGTTGTGTAGTCCCAGGGGGGGAGCTGGGATTTCATTGTTGTGTAGTCCCAGGGGGGGAGCTGGGATTTCATTGTGTGGACCCGGGGGGGAGCAGGGATTTCATTGTGAAGTCCCAGGGGGAAAAGGGGAAGCAGGGATTTCATTAGTCCCAGAGAAAAGGGAACTGGGATTTCATTGTGTAGGCCAGGGGGGGGGAGCAGGGATTTCATTGTGTAGTACTGTGGGAATAGGTAGTCCCGGGGGAGCTGGGATTTCATTGTGTAGTCCCTGGGGAGTAGGTAGTCCCGGGGGAGCTGGGATTTCATTGTGCAGTCCCGGGGGAACTGGTAGTCCCAAGAGAGCTGGAATTTCATTGTGTAATCCCGAGGGAGCTGGTAGTCCCGGGGGAGCAGGGATTTCATTGTTGTGCAATCCTGGGAAATATGGATCCACTCAAAAAAGCAGTCAGCTACCTTTAGGAATTTCAAACAAATAATGCCTATAGGAAAATGACGACCCGTGCAACGCCAGGTAAAAAACACTATTAGAGCTATATAAAAGTCCTTGGTAGGCTTGCTCAGCACTGGTGTACAGTAATACCTTGGATTGCAAGTAACTTGGTCTGAGAGCATTTTGCAAGACAAGGAAATTTTTTAAATAAATTTTGACTTGATAAACAAGCGGCGTCTTGCAATACAACGTAGGGATGTAACCGCTCGCCTCGAGCGGGCGTAGCGGGTCGAAATAGGCCCCGCTCACACTCGCCAGAGACTCTCTTTGATATAAGAGTGTTTTGGATTACAAGCACGGACGGTTCCAGAACGAATTATGCTTGCAATCCAAGGTATTACTGTACTATGATCTGAGTGACTGAAGCCCATTAATGATCATGCTGCAGAATTCTGGATTAAATGACATCTTTGTCATAACTTGGGGGATGGTGGAAATTGAAGTCCAACACCTTTGGGGTGCACCGGGTTGGAGAAGGCTGATGTAGACTGTTGCTTTGAATCATTGCTTGATAAGAAACACCTTGCCTGAAGCCACTATGTTAGTGTCTTTAATTCAGTTTTGCTGTTTCAATCCTCAATGACTATGATATCTTCCATTATTATTCAACTGATTAAGTGAAGACTGCTGACACTCGTATTCATGAAATGCCAGTATGGGCAACTGGTTGAAATGAAACAGAAGGCAGGGGACCCAACATGTATAGGAGAGGATCTGGATTTCATTAGGCTAGTATTTTATTTGGGTTGCAAGGTCCCTCGTATTCTGAATTTTTAGAGGTGTCACGTATTCTCTCCAGTCCTTTCCTATTGCATCCATGCTTCTTCTTTTTTTTTTTTAGGTGTGTGTGTGTGAATGTGTATCAGAACTGGCATCAGCACTGAGCATCCTTAGGCAAACAACCTTGCTGAGGCCCAAACAACCCAGCTAGGCCTACCACTGGTGTCAGCTTAGGGGCCCCTGCTTTGGGTGGCTGGGTCTCGGAGTGGTCTGCCATTTAAATTTTTCCACAGTGCTCCAGAGTGATGGTACATCAGGCAATCTGGGGCACTATGGGAAATTAAAATTAAGAAATGGCATCTGGGACCCACCTTGCCAAGGCCTTCTCAAACCTGGAGCCCGAGCTGCTATGAATGCTTTAAAAAAACTAACTAAAAAATCAGTTCAAAAACTAACATGTCTCTTTGTGTCTTTGTTATTCATATCCTGCTTTTCAGCCAGAAAGGTTTCTAAAGTGGCTTATAACAATTAAAATCCATCACTAAGATATGAGACCTTGCCCACACAAGCAGCAGATAAGGCAAATCTGTTGTTGTTGTTTTTATTGCAGCACTTCGTGTGCGCTTTCATTACAAAAAAGTAAATATAAAACCCTTGCACACAGAGAACTAGAATGTCAGGAAGAAGCTAGGCTAGAATCCTTCTCCCTTCTATCTAGCTTTCTGTGTGCAGGGATTTTTAATTTTTTTTATGGTGGAGCATTCAGTCATGTTAGCCCCCTATCTGCCATCTGAAGTAGTACAGGACAGAAACAGCTTCAATTCAACCCCAGGGAAGGGTATAGCTCAGTGACTGGGCACATGCTTTGCATGGAAAAGATGGGAATTTCAATTCCCCTCTTCTTTGTGCAGGGCTGAGAAATATTCCTGTCCAAAACCCTGGAGAGCATCTGCCAATCAGTGAAGATATACTGAGCTAAATGGAGCAATAGTCTGAGACACTATATCAGTATTTTAACTATTTTGTCGTGGTATATGTGAATACATCAGTATGTGTAGAGAGCCCTTTCCCATGCTGTCTGAATATGTAGATGGTTGGAAAATGTTTTCACTGCAGGACCAGGTGATGTGGGCTGGGGCATGAGCATGGTCCTATAATACCCTTCACATGGTGTGTGTGTGTGTGTGTGTGTGTGATTTGTGTGAACTTTCCTATCAACACTAAACTATCTCACTAACTACTGAGAATGCTCAGTCCTAATTGGGCTGGATTGGGGGGGGGAGATTTTTGCACTTTTGCAAACCTCGGGGCTCCCCCAAGCATGCTAATCCTCTTATTTTGTCAGTGGCCCCAATTAGGTTCTATTTCTATTGGCACTTACCACCTGAGTTTGCTGTTAGAGGCAGTGATGATACTGAGATTTGGTATAACAAGGGATTTATATAGATGATTCAAAAAGCAGAAGAACAAGATGACCAGCTAAAGACAGTATGGGATAATGAATTTGAAGAGGTGACCTCAAAGGTGGGTTGGAACAACATATGGGATAGACAGATTGTGAAAGTTATGTCAACTAGAAGAATTTCTATAAACTAATTTGGAGATGGTACTTAACTCCAGTAAGATTAAATAGAATAGATAATAATTGCTCCGCATTTTGTTGGAGAGGATGTCAGGAAAAAGGGACATATGCTCATATGTGGTGGAGTTGTAAAAATGTACTGTTTTTTTGGCGAGAGGTTTTTACAGAAATATTGGAAATTATTGGTATTAACTTAGAGGTCTGTCCAAAACTAGCATTGTTATCAATAATGGAGAAACTTATTTACGACCAAAATACGAAGGAATTAATTGTAAACTTGTTAACTGCGGCTAGGTTAATGATAGCGAGAAAATGGAAAGTACAACATGTTTTCCTAATAACTGATTGGTATAAGGAAGTTTGGGATATAGCCCTAAACGATAAACTAACTTGTAGTAGCAAATGCAAAAAAGGACAGTTAAAGAAGAATAATTTTATGGATATATGGAATCAATTATTAGACTATGTATTAATAAAGGGGAAGGGGAGTATGCCTTGTCAGGGTATGTTACATTTTTGGAATTTGGAATTCATTTGATCAAGGGGATGGAAGTATATAAATTGGTCCCTAGGAGGGTGGGGGGTGCACTTTATGATTTATTGTATGTAGTTTAAGTTAAATTGTTGTGTTATTATTGTATTTTGATATATTTTGTTTTGAAAAGTAAATTTTTTTTAAAAAAAAAAGATACTGAGATTTAATGGTGGGCATAATTTAACTATAATTGTACTTTAAAAAGGAATGTTACGGGAAGTTAAGTTGCAGCTGGAATTCTGTGGTGTTTGAGGTTGTAGCTTAGATTGTATTTTAATTCTTGTAAATGTGTAGGCTGCAATGACTCTGGGGAGGCATCAGAACTGGTTCTTGGTCCTTCTGAAGTGGGGCTCACTGCCTCAGATCCCATGTCTTATCCACATAACCCACAGGAGGTGCCACTAGGGATGGGCGAGTCAGGGCGACCTGCCCGGCACTCGACTCACAGGCTCTGCCCCTGACTCTGAGGAGTGGACTTTGAACTGCTCCAGTGAACAGCGGGACCCTGAGGAGCAGTCCCCAGCTGGCTTCCTGCACCTCCAGCCTTCATTCCCCAGGAAAAGCCAACACCTGCAGGAAAAAGGCTTCTGGCCCTTTACCAGACAGATGCAGCACCTGAGGGGGTAGAGTTTCCAGAGAGACTCTCCTGGACTTGCTCCCAGACACTGCTTGAGTAACTTGTTAGTTCTCTAGCTTCAGGATTGCTGACCATGGTCCTGAAACCTAACCTTAGTTCCAGGTGTGACCTAGCCATCTTGACCACATTGTGCCTCCTCACCTGAGCCGTTGCCCAGGACAGACAATGGATTCCCTCATGGAGCATGAGAGGTATAACTGAAAGGAAGGGAGTAAAGAAAGAGCTACTCTGCTGGTATGGCTGAAGTTTGTCCTGTGGTTGATAGGAAATACCAGTAATATGTATGTGTCTATGTATATATGTATCTGTATCCATGTATCAGAGCAGTGCTGTCAGTAACATCCATTACTGCAAGCTATTATTGGTACTTGCAAACCTATGATTTCCTGCTAGCGTTAGGAACTCTGACCTTACCTCATGCTCCATACACCCCTCTTTTCGTGCTTGTCTGAAATCAAAGCTAGTGTTGAGGGGTTGTGCCAGTTATGGCTGGCACAAGCTGGGGGATCAGGAACTTTTGATTAGAAGGCTATTGCCAAGGAAAGATATCAGTTGAACAGAGTTCAGATTATCCCTTTCAAAGAGAAAACAGGCCCCTGACTGTACAGTGACAATCAGAGTAATGCTTATGTTGTGCTCCTTAAATGATACCGTGTTAGGTGCCTATGGAGATGTCCAACATGGCCTCAGAGTTCTAAACAGAAGGCAGGGCACCATATCAGATTCCTGTAAAGTACAGAGATTTCAGTGTGTTTGTGTTTCTGTGGGGGGTGGGGAGAGCAAGATTTTCAGCATGAAGTAAAACACATACAGTACATTAACTTTCCTGAAAGCAGTGCATTTTAAGATCATTTTGTTGCGGTTACTTCACAATCATTATAGAAATGTTAACAACAGAGGCCAAACAGTCACTATTTTTTTTACAGCAAAGGTGAAGGCCTAGGCCTTCACAGAAGATAGGGATCTGATTGACAGGGATCTGGCTGTAAGGGGGTGCACTGTTCAGCAAAAGCTATTTGTGCACAGTGTGGGAAAAAAGCCTTTGCCAGCAGATTAGGGCTTACATGGGGATGAACATCTGTTGAAGTAGTTGATGTGATGAGACACATGCACACCTTAACCACTGATGGCATGACATTGGCAAGGAGCCACAAGCATGCACATGAAGAGAGGGCTTGGAGAACATGGTCTAATAGGAAGTGGAACAAAGCATTACTAAAGGAGTAGAAGTAGCTTAAGTGCTTCGTTATTGACCTTCCCCCGCATCACGTGCAGCTGTGGGCGGGGAGAAATTTTGCGGACGTGGGGGGAGGAGAAGCGAGACTTACCAGTTCTCGCAGGTACGCTTCAGGTAGGGGGGCGGGGTTACAGGAGCCAATATTAGGACCTGCAGCACCGCCCCACACCCTCTTTGTTCTTCGCAGCTCCCTCCCTCCCGCCCTGTATTCAGTATGGGCTCCTCTGGTCGCCGTTAAGGGGCCGAGTAGGAATTTTGGCCTATCCCCATTAGGAGGGTGGGTGCGTTTCGCCTACTCCATACTACTGCAGGGTTGGGAGCATTTTAGTTAGGGCACATAGCAAGAAAAATGGTCACAGATAGATAGTTGGCAGGTAAGTGCGGGTTAGGGTATGGATAGGGTGAGGTGAGCATCCCTGGCACCATTCAGGTGACAGGCGGTTTTAGGATGCCTCAGATGGATGGGTCAGTAGGCTCAGACAGCTGGGGGTCAGGAACGCCTGTGAGGCCTTTGTTCTCGCCAAGCTTGTTGTCGTGAGACTCCGAGAGGGTGCGACGCAACAAAGGCTCCCAACACTGGAAAGTGCAAAAGGGGGAGGCGGCGGAATTCCTCGCCACCTCCCGGTTTTGGATGCTCCGCCCAAGTGCATAACAGAGCGGCCTACCAGGCCAGAATAGAATAACCCGAACCCGCACTCGATCCCTTTGCAGTTCATTGTATGTAAATATGTAAATAAACGTGGCCCAGTTAAACACCAACTGATTGTCTCGATGCTTCATTTCCCACCTGTACGTCCGCAAAAGAACCATATACCATTAAGAATTGTTGCCTGAGTTTTCTTGTTTTCCTTTCCCCATCCCATCACTTTTTCCTTCTGTGCCATGTCTTTTTAGAATTAGATTATAAGCCTGCGGGCAGTGACTGTCTTATTTTTTATTGTCCTGGAAGCCTTTCTGGCTGAAGAGTAGAGTATAAATGCTTCAAATATATAAATAAAAGCATAGTCACAACATACGTTGCTAAACTTTTGTGAACTCTTTGATTAAGATACATACATTGTTCTGCCGAACTTACTATATTGGTTTGCTGCCACCACTGGATTGGTTTGCTGACATCATTACATTTTTGGATGATCTCATATTACAGGATAGCATGTGTCTATATACTGGTTTTGCAGAAAATACTATGAAAGGAAAAGTTTCTGATGTCCTTCCCCAACCTGGTACCTTCCAGATGTTTTGGACTACAACTCCTAGCATTTTTTACTATTAGCCATGCTGCCTGAGGCTGATAGGAGTGGGCACCAGGTTGGGGAAGGCTGCCCTAGAGAGTGATCCAATTCATCATGTTTATTTCACTTGTATTTAGTACAAGTGAAATAAACAAAACTAAGCAAAGTAGCCCATGTTAATTGTTTTTTGTTGCAATATACTGGAAGTATTTGACCAGAAATATCTGAGGAAAAAAATTAAAGTATACTTAATGTGATTTAAATGTGATGTTATGTATAATTTTTTATTAGAATACATGTAAACAAAAAAGCACGTGCTTTCCTTACAATGTTTAAATTTATGGTATTTTATCACTTTTTTTTAATCTTAACCACTTTGGGATTTATTTATTTTTTAAAAATGAAAAGTGGTATAGAAATTTTCCAAAAAATAAATTAATATAATGAATTAAAAACAAACAAACAAAGGTACTGAAAATTGTTGACACACTAATAATTTTTAGCAATTTAAAGCAATTTTTAAAGCAATTTTAAAGCAAACATATAGCAAAGGATTATGCATAACAGTGTTCTCCAACCTTGGGTCCCCAGATGTTTTTGGCCTACAACTCCCAGCTTGCCCTGCATATTGCTCTGCATTTTATTTTATGTTCTTTTGTTTTTAAGATGACTGTTTTTATCTTGTTTCTCTTTGTAAACTGCCCAGGGAGCCTTTTGGCTGATGGGCGGTGAACAAATACACTAAATAAAATAAATAAATAAAATATCTTAGTTCCTAGGAGCATTTTAAATGTTAGAACAATAGTTACTTAATGCTTAGAAGCTGTTAGTTGGCCAGAGGTATAGGTACTCCTGGAAAATACATGTGCTCTGAAACATGGGAGGTGAGGTGTAGGACAGCTGACCCCCTAAATGATGCCCCTGACAAGTTCTGTTCCGATGTTCTAGCCCTTTTGTGCAAGTAGAATCATGTGAAGGAAGAATGGGAACTTGCTCACTGGCCCCACCCCTTCCATTGTGTCCCACCATCTCTATCCTCTAGGCCAGTGTTCTCCAACCTTTTCACCATTGCAACCTGCTTGTTCACTTGCCTCTCACTGAGGCCCAGACAACAGTGGTGGTGAGAAGGAGGAGCAGTAGATGCCACTGCCTACTTGCTCACTGGCTCTCTGCCTGCCAAGCAGGGCCGGATTAAGATAGGGGCTATTGGAGCTGCAGCCCCAGGCCCCTACCAGAAAATAGGCCCACAATATAGGGACGCGCGGCACGATTCCCCCCCCCTTCGAGTTAGCTCTGATCGTTATCATTCAGGATAATTAATGATTTTTTCAAGATTAGAAAGGTGTTCTAAGCACATCTGCATTACAGGCTTGAGGCAAGACCTAGCAAGAACTGTTGTTCTCAAATTAGCATTTCGGTAGCTTTTTGCATTTCAATCACTGTTACTACATTTCTTTGTGTGAGAACTTCTTGCTGAAGCACATGGGGGGCTTGCTAGGGTCTGTAATATTCAGATTTAGAAGGGACCTCTCTCTCCAGCCTCCCAGCCTCGAGCAAAAGATCTTTCTGATTCGCAGCTCAATTGTTCAAATGCTAGTTTAACAAAAAAACAAAAAAACAAAAACAAAAACGAAACAAAGCAACAAGAACAACACAATTATTCTTGGTCAAGCAAAGCTTCCTGGCGTTTTGTTGTGGCTGCTTTTTTTTTTAAAATAAATAATTTGGGGAAAATTGGGAAGACCCTTACTGATGAGCTGCAGGAGTTTTTGAGTTTTTGCTCCGTCAAGCGACCCCTCTCTGCCCACCCGCCTCCAAAATCTCCACCATGAGTTCTGCTTGCTATGGGACAAACCTCTGGGATGGTCTTTACCTGCCGCTGGTCCTGATGGCCCTGCTCTGCACAGGTAAGGTTCAAAAGTTTGACTCTTTTGATCTGCAAGTTCTCCTTCTCCTTCTCCTTTTTTTCTGTAAAAGGGCTTTCCCTCTTTTGTGAGCCAAACTGAACGTAAGAGAGGGCTGTGTGTTTGTGGGTGTGTGTGTCTGCCTTTTGGGGGTGTTGATCCTCCTGCCGCCTGCAAAATGTCACCTGCTTGGCTAATACTGTGTGTGTGTGTGTGTGTGTGTGTGTGTGTGCACGCGCGCTTTCATGGGGAATTGTGTGGCATTTTATGTTTTATTTTGAAAAACCCCAGAGAACAGAGTTCACCAAATATCCCTCTTGGATATTTTGGACTACAGTTCTCATTTGCCTCAGGCAGCATGGCCAGTGGCTGGGGAAGATGGGAGCTGGGGCCCCAAACATTTGGAAGGGCCCCGGTTGGGGAAGACTGCCCTAGAGGTTAAAAAACGTGGAGGTACTTATCATCAACGATATGTGATGAGTTTATTGAACTGATTGGTCAGCAAGTGCTGCAGCAAATCATAAACGAGATAAAAGAAGCCAAATATTATTCAATTTCTGTTGACTCCACCCCTGACATAGCACATTGTGATCAACTAACAATTATATTTCGCTATGTACTACCTAGTGGTCCAGTGGAGCGTTTTACGAAATTCATTCCAATGCACGGACACACTGGTATGGAGCTAGCAAACATTATTTTGCAGTTCATGGATGAAAATGGAATTTCCATCAAAGACTGCAGGGGTCAGTCTTATGATAACGGATCTAATATGAGTGGCAAATATAATGGCATGCAGGCCTTAATTCGGGGAAAAAACCCACTTGCTGAATACATTCCTTGTTGTGCACATTCACTTAATCTTGTTGGACAAAATGCCGTAAACAGCTGTCCAGTTGCAGTTTTGTTCTTTAATTTTGTGCAGCAGTTGTATTGTTTTTTTTCTGCTTCAACTCATCGATGGAATCTGTTAACAGATAGTTTCAAACTATGTGGTATACTGACATTAAAAAGGTTATCTGATACACGTTGGTCTGCTCACCATGATGCTGTGAATGCCTTACAAAAAGGCTATAGTACTATCAGAGATGTCCTTTCAAATATTATGAATGATGAATCCACAAAGGGAGAGGTCTGTTTACAAGCAAAGGGCCTAAATAATGTCATGGATCAATTGGAAACTGGAATAATGGTTGTTGAAGTATGGTCTGTCATTTTACCAAGGTTTCACAGAACCAGTCAGTGTCTCCAAGATGCAAAATTAGATCTGCATACAGCAACAGACATGCTGAACTCTCTAAAGGATTTTGTGCAGTCTCTCCGTTCTAGATTCTCTGAATTTGAACAGCAGGGTAAAATATTTCCGGCTGCGAGGAGTACCAGCTACAACGTGGAAGGAAAGTGAAAAGAAATAGGAGGTGGGACTATGGTGATGCAGAAGATGCTAATGCTGATATGACACCCTCTGAGAGGTTTAAAGTGCATACCTTTATCCTATAATTGACCAATTGACAGAATCACTGAGGCACAGGCAAGCAGCATACAATATAATTCAAGAAAGATTTGGATTTCTATCAGAAATATGCACTCTAGCAGCTGATAGTCTACGTTCCAGAGCCACTACACTAGTGTCAAAATATCCTGAAGATCTTGAACCCCTGTTTGCAGACGAAATTGTACAGTTTTCATCTATTTTCAAAATGTACCAATCTTCCACTGCAAATCAAGACATTCATGGGAGTCAAGAAACACAAATGTACAAGTTTATGATTGCACAATCTCTAGTCGGTGCATTTCCAAATACATTTGTGACCCTCCGCATGTATTTGTGTTTAATGGTCAGCAACTGTAGTGGTGAGCGTTCATTTTCAGCATTAAAACGTGTGAAAATGAACTAAGGTCTTCCATGGGTCAGGAGCGTTTCAATGCGCTCTCTCTGTTGTGCATTGAAAATGGTTTGCTGAACGAGCTTAATCTTGATTCTACAATTGAGGAATTTGCAAGTAAAAAAGCAAGAAAAGTTAATGTGTAATTTTATTTTAATCTACCAGCTTGATTCATTTAGTTTAAATGCAGGTTAGAGTTCAGTGAATAACCTGTTTGTGTGTTTAAAACTAGTGGTTGCTATTTATTTCAAGAGTTACTCTCTGCACCATAATCATAACGCAGGCTGTATTGATTATGATGCAATAATAATAATAATAATAATAATAATAATAATACTTTAAGGAACAAATTTTTATGAGCCAAACATCATACACTTATATTTAAATTGTTTATATGGTTTATGTTTATTTAAAAATGGTTGTTGTGAATGTTCTATTTATAACGGTTTATTGAGTTAACAAGCTTATTGTTTACAAAAAAAGAAATATTTTCAATATGTTTCTGTTTTGGCACTTTAATGGTAATTAAAATATTTAATTTGTTTAATATAAAATTGCGTCTTCATTTTATTTATTTCATAAAAAGGCCCACCAAAATCCTCAGCACCAGGCCCATAATGCTCTTAATCCGGCCCTGCTGCCAAGGAAGCAAGTGGTAGCCATGATGAGAAAGAGGAGAAAGAGCAACAGGACCTGGTGACGATGGTGCTGAGAAGGGGTTCATTGAGGGTGCCTTGCCAAGGACCTCAAAAACTTGGAGCTGCTGGTACTGCAATGCACTGCACAGTCTGGTTTCTAAATTGTTTAGGGAGCCTACACACATAGAGTAGGCTTCCTGCTTCAGACCTTTGGCCTCCAATAGCTGCAGGATGGTGGGGGCAACAGAGGGGGCAGGGCCATTCAGTACATCCTTGCTCTCCCCTCATCGTGTGAGGGCTAGAGCACCTGAACAGAACTATAGCTGTAATTCAAGACTGGCAAAAACAAATCTCGGACATTATTTTGCTTTATAGTACCATTTATCTAAATGTACGCTGTTCTAACTATAATCAAACAAGATACTAGATGGGGAATCACATTGCCATCTGCACTGCGATACTGATGGTCTGCATATTGCCACCAACAGTGTGAGGTGGGGAGATGTCATAAGAGACCATAATAGCTGCCTATTCAAGGGTCTGTTTCATCCAGCACTGTGTCTCCAACAGTGGCCACTCAGATGAAATTGTGAAGAGAGTTCCTTGAGGACGCTTTGCATTGCGGCTCTCAGGGTATAAAAAGCTTTTACCACAGAATGTGCTTTGTGGAATTTCTCAGAAGTTCATTTTGCCAGCATTCTGAGAAGTAGTTCATTTTTGCCAGCAGGACTTTTATTGAGCATCTATTGATTTGTGATGTATGTTATGTAGATTGTTGGAGTTCTGCATGCTCTTGATGAAGGTTTCCTGAAATGGGGAAAGTGACTGGGTAGCCATCAGTCCCTACATTTGCACATCATGAAAACCCACCCTGTGGATGAGCTACACAGGGTGGGTTGTTTCGATAACAACCCACGCCTGATAGACGATTGGGCTCACCTTGGGTGTCACCCCAACCTTCCCCCTCGGTCCTCCCCTGGGTATCCCAAGGGACTCCGTGGCAGTTGTTGTTGCTTTTTGGACAGAGACGTATGCAGGCATGAATGCATATGTCCCTGTCAAAAAAAACCCATGGGTAGCCCTGTCAAGAAACCCCTTTTAAAAGGAACCAGAGTTTTAACAGCTAGCTGTCAAACCTTCGTGCTCCCATAAAAGGGGTGGCTTGCACTTTCCCACTTTCCCAAGCACCTAGAATCTCAGGAAAGGGGGAAAAGTCTGAGGACCTGACAGGAGTCAGGTCTGGAAAAACCCCTAGAGGATCTCACTGCAAACGGGTGATCTACTGACCACCCACTTTCGTGAGGCATTCACTCATGGCTTTGGTTTCTCTTGACAGTTGCCTAAGTTTCGACAGCTGTGAAGAGAACACAAAGTGAGAAATAAAGCTCTTTGCAGCCTCTCTGGGTCAATGCCCATGGTGGGTGACAGCTGCACTTTGACAGAAAGCCCCCCACCCCGGGACATTGCCCAGGTGAGGCTTGCCATTGTTCAGACCTGCGTAAGTGTGCACTTGTGCAAGTCTAACTAAAAAAAGTTATTTAAAAATGTATTGAAAAATGTGCTACATTTATTGCACTATTAATTTTTTTTAAGGGTGACAAACCAGTGACAGTCCCTCCAATGTGCCATTTGGGCTCCTTGAAGGGGCGGCCAATAGCTGTCAACTTGGAGATTGCAAAGCGTGATCTCTGGGGGGGGGAGGGTAAAAGGGCAGGGAGGCTGTGGGAGCACAAAGGGCTTGCAAACGTGGGGAGCAGGCACTGAGTCAGAGTACTATTTTATCAGTCCTGATTGTACTAGAAAGCAACAAGAGCACTCCCCAAATAGATAAAGAAAACCAATAGGATATACAGGTTTACCACAAGTTCTGTTATATTAAAAACTGAATTACAAACTCAATGTCAAATACAATGGAACAAAGTCAATCTGAAAATCATAGCACAATTATAAGGAAAATGCCTGGAAATGAATGAAATCAGCAGGAAAATGTGTAAATTGCACCAATCCAGTCTACAAATAACAGTACAATGATCCACTTTATTTTAATTTATTTATTTATATACTGTCCAATAGCCGAAGCTCTGGGGGTTTACAGCAATCAATAAAAACACACAAATATAATAAAAATATACACAATAAAAACAAAAAAATTTAAAACCAAATTTAAAATGACACAATAGCTAAAATAAGTTAATGCAACGTTACCAGTAATTTTTTTTTAAATGACCACCTCACCAGGCACTATTTAGAGTTGTTAAAAGCCTCAACATAGAGGGCAGTGTTAACCTGTTAGATAATACATACCGTATTTTTCCGTCTATAAGACGCCCCCATGTATAAGACGCCCCACACTGGGCAGTTTTGCAACTGCACGGTTCTCTCCTTGGCTTACTTCCGTGTATAAGATGACCCTCAATTTTTAGTCTAGCGATTTTAGGAAAAAGTATAGTCTTATACATGGAAAAATACTGTAGTTCAATGGGAGTCTGGTCAGCTAGTCTATTTCCTAGCAACATAATCATGAATGTAAGACACAATACTTGTCTTAATGAATCCAATACTGACTGAAGGGTTCATTCACTATGGAGGGTGACTTCTCTGTTGAGTAGTTGCTGCTGTGAGCAATGTAATAATTTCATGTAGTGTAAAGAGTTCAAGATTTGCTCAACTCCAAAAGTATTAGGAAATATTAAGTAGAGAGCCAGTGTGGCATAGTGGTGAGAGTGTTGGACTGGGACTCGGGAGATCCAGGTTCTAGTCCCCGCTCAGCCATGAAACTCACTGGGTGACTTTGGGCCAGTCACTGACTCTCAGCTTAACCTACCTTACAGGGTTGTTGTGAGGATAAAATGGAGGAGGAGGAGGATTATGTAAGCTGCCTTGGGTTCCTTGAAGGAAAAAAGGTGGGGTATAAATATAATAAACTGAGACTCAATCCAGATAAGATGGAGGTGGGTGGTTCGTCTGCCTGGCTAAGTGATATTCAACCAGTTCTGGATGGGGTTGCGCTCCTCTGAAGGATCAGGTTCGTAGTTTGGGGGTGCTCTTGGATCCACAACTGTCACTTGAGGCACAGGTCAACTCAGGGGCGGAGCACCTTTTATCAGCTTAGGCTGATATACCAACTAAGTCCTTATCTGGACAGAGATAGCCGAGCTACAGTTATCCATGCTCTGGTAACCTCTTGTTTGGATTACTGCAATGTGTTATACGTGGGGCTGCCTTTGAAAATGGTCTGGAAACTTCAGCTGGTCCAAAATAGGGCAGCAAGATATTAACGGGGACTGGCCGACGAGAACATATTATGCCAGTGCTTTCTCATCTGCACTGGCTGCCAGTCTATTCCGGGCCCAATTCAAAGTGCTGGTGCTAACATTCAAAGCCCTAAACAGCTTGGGGCCAGGGTATCTGAAGGATCGTCTCCTCCAGTATGTACCTGCCCAGACACTAAGATCTGCATCAACGGTCCTTCTCCGAGAGCCCCTGCCAAAGGAAGTGAGGCAGGTGGCTACCAGGTGGAGGGCCTTTTCTGCTGTGGCACCTCGGTTATGGAATGAGCTCCCCATAGAGGTTCGCCTGGCACCTACTTTGTATTCTTTCCGGCGACAGGTGAAGACCTTTCTGTTCTCCCAGGCATTTTAATCATTTTAATCACCTTAATCATTTTAATCTTGCAATTGTTTTTAATTCCGTTATTGTAACTGCTGCTGCTAGCTCTGCTATTTGTTTTTAATCTGTGGTTTTAAATTTTATATTTTATATTGTATTTTATGATTTTAACTGTTGTAAACCGCCCAGAGAGCTTCGGCTATTGGGCGGTATAAAAATGTAATAAATAAATAAGTATCTGGAGACCTACAAAACAATCTCAAGGAGCGTCTCCAGCAACACCAAGTAGGCCGCTCAACGAGATCTGCCACAGACAGCCTTCTCCTTGTCCCTTCAGCCAGAGCTGCTAGACTGGTGGGCACTAGGAAGAGGGCCTTTTCTGTGGCGGCCGCCATACTGTGGAACTCCCTCCCTAGTGACATCCGCCATGCCCCCTCTCTGTTGAACTTCCACCGCTCACTAAAAACATGGTTGTTCAGGCAGGAATATGGGGTGGGTTAAGATTTTAAAAGTTATACTGTTTTATACTGTTTTAAATGTATTTTATATCATGTTTTTAAATGTATTTTGTCAAGTTGTACATCGCCCAGAGTGGCCGGTTTGCCGGCCAGATGGGTGATTCAGAAATACAATATAAATAAATAAATAAATAAATAAATAAAATACTTCTTATGTGTTGGCTATCTTAATCACATTGGCTCATGATAAAGTTGTTATGAAATGGGCTAACCAATGGGTCATCATGCTGCTATTTGTAGACAACATTACTTTAATTGAGGCTCGCGCGGGACTACCTCCATCCAGCGGTGGCGAGCCTCTCCGTGGCGAGCCGCCTGCGCCGCCTGCACTGGTCCCGTGCGTCACTTCCGCCGCAGCGGAAGTGACGCAACGGGACTAGCGCGCCAGTCGGTGGCAGCTCAGCAGCGCGGAGGAGCTCGCGCGCCGCTCGGAAGAACAAGGGGGGGGGCTGCTGCAGTGGAGAATCGCGGCAGCGGAGAGGCGAGCCCCCTACAGGTACGTGAACACCCCTGCACTAATGTATGTACAGGCAGTCCCCGAGTTAAGAATGTCTGAGTTACAGACAACCCATACTTAAGAACAGACTTCTGGGTTCCCCGGCGCTACGTAGAGTACATAGCGTAGTATACTCTACAATTTGTGCAATTTACACAATTTGCGTAAATGCCGATTTTAACGTATAGAAAGCTATGCTGTTCTGACTTACATACAAATTCGACTTAAAGACATTCTTAAGAACGGAACTCGTTCGTAACCTGGGGACTGCCTGTATTTTGTTTTTCTGTATTAGGGAATGCCTTTGCCCTTTTGGATGGTTTGTGAACATTTCTTTAGCCCTTCCACACACACCTCCAGTCCTGCCAAACAGAATGACCAATGTTTTGGAATGAGAGAGAGAGAGAGCAATCTAAAGACAGATTTGAATCTTCACTCACATACAATCTATATGAAATCTTTCCCGGAGTAGGGTGAGGTTTTAATAAATATTCAAGAAATATACAACTTGTGTCTGATCCAGAGACAAAAAGAAAATGAGGATCTGTGATTGCAGTATCCAAGACAGTGCTGGGGATGAATGAGAAATTTGTTGGGTTTGCATTTTAATATGAACTTGCCAAATTTGCACCTCCCGAGGGTGCATATGAGCCTGAATGCAGTTATACAATGATATCCGCACTTTTTGAATTTATCATGCAGTTTGAAAAGGTTATAAATAGGGAAAAGTGCACACACAATGTGCATATCAGGGGAAAGTGTGTTGTATTAGGGAAAAATGCTTGCGGAAAAAAAAATACATTAGGAAAAGTGCATTAAAATGTGTATATTGAGACATCACATGCAAATGCATACAAATTTTTGTGTGGACTTTTAGAAAAACAGTGGCAAACTGAGACAGAAATGGGGCATGTACTTAATGTTGGAAAAATGAGAAATGGGTGGAATCAAAATTTGACATATTCATTCATCCTTAGAGAGTGATTCTTAGGGCCTCTTTGCATATTTTAAAAAGTGTATACTTACAGTATTGTAAGTATTCACCTAAAACTATAAAGTGGGA
>JAHFWL010000021.1:0-34678 GCA_021292165.1 Shinisaurus crocodilurus | reverse complement strand
AGAATGTCCTCACAGCATATAAGCTTTCTTACTTGTGTGTAGAAGCCAAACGCGTTTCGGCCCAAAGGCCTTCTTCAGTGGCTTAGGAAAAATACAAAACTCACAATGAATCAAACTACAGTCTGCTAGTTTTTCATAAGAAATTGGTAGTAATATAGAACATAATTAAATGATATCATGCTCACCCCTGTAGTTTTCACTAAGGTCAATATACAAGCTAATGCTCTGTATCTCTCCAATTCTATATAAAATATACATTTGTTTTATTAGTACATACATTGATAAGAAATTTTTTATAAATTTAAAAAGATAGAAAAAATAAAAATATAAGAGAACCCTTTCAGAAGGAGTATTGACTTACCAAGGTTGGTTTCATCTACCAAGCTCCTGAGGCAATGCTCCAGAGTTTGGCAGATGGAGTAATTTATCTGGTGTGATACCCTTACACACCTGGTAGTCATCTTCATTTAGAGGTTGCCTGATAGTGTGGCTATACATCTAGTATTCTGAATGAACTTACACTAAAGTTGGTCTTTATACATAATTTATTTACAAAACCATGGCAAAAATTAGTATACTACAAACCAGTTGATAACCAATCTATGTTCTCATTTAATCCAAATGGAGCCACTGTATTTAGATTAAATATCCATCTGGACTCTTGGTTTTTAAGTTTTGCTATTATTGTTTTCCTGTACCCTCGCACTCTTTCTAAGCACCAAAACCTGACAGAGTTTTCATCATGCTCCTGTTCCATATAATGTTTGACCATTGGTGCATGAATCTTTTTGGGTTCTAATGCAACTTTTGTGTTCAGCTATTCTTAATTTTATTTTTCTAGTCGTCATGCCTATGTATAGTAAAGGGCAGGGACACTGGATAGCATATACACACCTGTGTGTTGCAATTGGAAAATTCTTTTAGGGTGTACTCTTTATTGTTAGTAGGGTTTCTAAAAGACTTTAGGGTCAAGCATTATCACAAACACTACAATTCCCACATTTGTAATGTCCCCACAGGTATTTTTCCAGAGATAGTTTGTCTGATTCGTGTTGTGCCTTAGTCTTGAATGGACCAAAATGTCTTTTAAAAACTGGCAGTACGTTTGTAGGCAAACATGGGTGGTTGTGCACACTTGGGGATGTCTTTCAAAGGTGCCAATGTTTTAGGATAATATTTTTAATATACACAGTTGAGCCATCAAATGTTATGGGGATAATCATTCTATTGTTTTGTGTTAATCTATTTTTGGGTTTTAGCAATTCTGTCCTTTTTACTGTTTTGGCTTTGTAAAGAGCCTGTTTTAGTATTCTACGGGGGTAGCCTCTGTTTTCTAATTGTCGCATAATTGACCAGCTTGTAGATGGAATTCACTGCTTTGACTACAGTTTCTTCTAATCCTTAAGAATTGTGAATAAGGTAAATTTCTCTTTAAGGAGACAGTATGATGACTTTCATAGTTCAAATAGGAGTTCACATCTGTTGGTTTCTTATAAGTAGATGTTTGTAGAGATCCCTCATGCACAGTTAGGTATATATCCAAAAAATGAATTTGGCGCTTGTCATATTTCATGTCAAATTGATAGTGGTATGTTGATTATTAATGAAATGTTCAAAATCTCGAAGAGTGTCTTCAGAACCCTGCCAGACCACAAAAATATCATCCAGATATCGTTTGTAGAATGTTATATGGTGTCTGAATGGGTTATCCCTATTCAAATACGCTGTTCTTCAAAAGTTTGCATGTAAAGGTTAGCCAATTCTGGGGCAAATCTACATCCCATGGCTGTGCCTGATATTTGCCAAAAAAAAATTATTTTCAAACTGGAAAAAATTTTTCTTTAAGACTAGTTGAGCCAGGGCCATAATAAAGTTAGTCGGTGGATTTAACACCTTTCTTTTATTTAGTGTCTCTTCAATAACAAGTATAGCCTCTTCTTGTGGGATGTTTGTATAGAGGGCATTAACATCCAAGGTGACTAGCCATGAATCAGTTGATTCTAGCTGTAGCTTGTGTATTAAATTCAAAAGTGAGTTGTATCCTTTA
The DNA here is from genome assembly GCA_021292165.1 of Shinisaurus crocodilurus. NCBI lineage: Eukaryota > Metazoa > Chordata > Lepidosauria > Squamata > Shinisauridae > Shinisaurus > Shinisaurus crocodilurus. The sequence goes on along the minus strand of JAHFWL010000021.1, from coordinate 32,631 downwards.
TATATGAATTAATTTGTTCCATAAATGGTTTTAAAAAATGGTTTACATACACAGCTAGGGGCTCTAGGATAGATCCACAGCCGGAGACTATGGGTCTTCCGGGTACAGGGAAATCCCTTTATGGATTTTTGGTAATAGATAGAATTGTGGAATCCTTTCATCCGTATCAGTAAAAAACTCAAAAGTAGATTTTGAAATATATCCTAGTAAGAAGGCTTCATCTATTAAGTAGGCTATCTCTTTTTTATATTTCGTGTGGGGTTATCTAAACATGCCCTATAGTGTGTATTATTCCCCAACTGTCTCTTAACTTCTTGGATGTAATCCTTTCTGTCCCAGATAACAACTGCCCCTCCTTTATCCGCTGGTTTATCACTATATCCTTGTTGGTTTTAAGTTTTTCCAAACTGTTTTTTTCAGCCCTTGTTAGGTTGTGCCAGATGTATGAATCTTGGCATTCCATACTTGGATCTCTTGTGTGACTAGATCCTGAAAAACTTGAATGTGGGGATTGTTAGATATCGGGTTGAAGCTGGATCTGGATTTAAAGAGAATTGGTTCTGTTTTTTGTGCATCTTGGTATTTAAAGAAATCTGCTAACCTAATTTTTCTGAAAGTTTGTTGTACCTCTGACATGGTGCGGAAGGGGTCACACCTTGGCGTGGGCACAAATGATAGCCCCTTCTGCAAAAGGTCAATTTCCAATTTTGAAAACTGCTGATGTGAGAGATTAACTACTGATGTGTCCTGAAGAGTTTTTGTCTGTATGTATGTCTGTGATCCCCTAATCTCGGTCTTTTCCCATATTCTCTCTCCTCTGTCTCCTCTAAAAAAGATCCTGATACAGGATCAGAATTATCAGAGTTTATGTGGTGTCCTACTGGTTCGGTTTGTCCTGTATCTAAATTTTTTGTTGTTGCTATTCCCCCTCCTATAATTCAATTCCCTGTTATGGGTATTTAAGGAATTTGATTCTTCACAGCTACTATTAGAGGACAGGTCAAAACTTACTGATTTCCTTTTAGGTATGACTCCTATTTTCTTTTTCCAATTGTATATATTATTTTCTTCATAATCCCTAAGATCTCTTTGAAACTTTTTAAACTTTTGCTCCCTTAATTCATCTAATTGGTATTCTAATTCCTCATCAAGTATTTCTGCTTTTCATTGAAACTTCTTTCCCCTATGGTCTCCTTAATTTCTGATGTCAAAACTGCCACCTCACTCTTAAGTTTTTGTACCTCCATGTTAGATGTCTCAATTAATAATAACATGAGGTCCATAGAGCATTTGTTTAAGATAGCATACCATTTATCTTTGAATTTTTCATCATTGGTGAACACCCCAGGCTCTTTTAGAATTCTAAGGCCCCTTGGGATCCTTTTTTACCCTGCAATACTCTGCCAATGCACCAGCATGGGTTTCGGTTCTTAGAATCTTATTGGTAAGTTGTTCAAAGGCATTCCAATTACTCTGTGCCTTGGGTCTGTTTGGTTGGTTTTTGAAAAAAAGAAGGTGCTTCCAGCAATTTAGCTGTTTGTTCTTCAGAGTAACTAAAAAACTCTAAACTTTTTGCCATGGTACTCCCTGAGTAACAACAGAAACATACAACAAGGGACTATGTTTAAAATCCTGACAAACACAAAGCATAGAACTTAAAAGTCAAGAATTTGTATATATAAAAAATAACCATAAAATATAGTAAAATAGATTAAATTTTATAATGTAATATAAAAATTTCCAGAAATGTTTTTAAAAATATATATATATAAAACATGTATAGACAGAAACAATTATGTAGACCTGTAAAATACAACGTCTTAAGGGCTGAAGATGATACAAATGTCCTTTCAGACTTGAGGACCTCTCTCTCTAGATGAAATATTGTTAGTGCCAAGTTTTTTTGTTTGGTGCTTCCAGAGAATGTCCTCACAGCATATAAGCTTTCTTTACTTGTGTGTAGAAGCCAAACGCGTTTCGGCCCAAAGGCCTTCTTCAGTGGCTTAGGAAAAATACAAAACTCACAATGAATCAAACTACAGTCTGCTAGTTTTTCATAAGAAATTGGTAGTAATATAGAACATAATTAAATGATATCATGCTCACCCCTGTAGTTTTCACTAAGGTCAATATACAAGCTAATGCTCTGTATCTCTCCAATTCTATATAAAATATACATTTGTTTATTAGTACATACATTGATAAGAAATTTTTTTATAAATTTAAAAAGATAGAAAAAATAAAAATATAAGAGAACCCTTTCAGAAGGAGTATATTGACTTACCAAGGTTGGTTTCATCTACCAAGCTCCTGAGGCAATGCTCCAGAGTTTGGCAGATGGAGTAATTTATCTGGTGTGATACCCTTACACACACCTGGTAGTCATCTTCATTTAGAGGTTGCCTGATAGTGTGGCTATACATCTAGTATTCTGAATGAACTTACACTAAAGTTGGTCTTTATACATAATTTATTTCTACAAAACCATGACAAAAATTAGTATACTACAAACCAGTTGATAACCAATCTATGTTCTCATTTAATCCAAATGGAGCCACTGTATTTAGATTAAATATCCATCTGGACTCTTGGTTTTTAAGTTTTGCTATTAGTTGTTTTCCTGTACCATCGCACTCTTTCTAAGCACCAAACCTGACAGAGTTTTCATCATGCTCCTGTTCCATATAATGTTTGACCATTGGTGCATGAATCTTTTTGGTTCTAATGCAACTTTTGTGTTCAGCTATTCTTAATTTTATTTTTCTAGTCGTCATGCCTATGTATAGTAAAGGGCAGGGACACTGGATAGCATATACAACACCTGGTGTGTTGCAATTGGAAAATTCTTTTAGGGTGTACTCTTTATTGTTAGTAGGGTTTCTAAAAGACTTTAGGGTCAAGCAATTATCACAAACACTACAATTCCCACATTTGTAATGTCCCACAGGTATTTTTCCAGAGATAGTTGTCTGATTCGTGTTGTGCCTTAGTCTTGAATGGACCAAAATGTCTTTTAAACTGGCAGTACGTTTGTAGGCAAACATGGGTGGTTGTGCACACTTGGGGATGTCTTTCAAAAGGTGCCAATGTTTTAGGATAATATTTTTAATATACACAGTTGAGCCATCAAATGTTATGGGGATAATCATTCTATTGTTTTGTGTTAATCTATTTTTGGGTTTTAGCAATTCTGTCCTTTTTACTGTTTTGGCTTTGTAAAGAGCCTGTTTTAGTATTCTACGGGGGTAGCCTCTGTTTTCTAATTGTCGCATTAATTGACCAGCTTGTAGATGGAATTCACTGCTTTGACTACAGTTTCTTCTAATCCTTAAGAATTGTGAATAAGGTAAATTTCTCTTTAAGGAGACAGTATGATGACTTTCATAGTTCAAATAGGAGTTCACATCTGTTGGTTTCTTATAAGTAGATGTTTGTAGAGATCCCTCATGCACAGTTAGGTATATATCCAAAAATGAATTTGGCGCTTGTCATATTTCATGTCAAATTTGATAGTGGTATGTTGATTATTAATGAAATGTTCAAAATCTCGAAGAGTGTCTTCAGAACCCTGCCAGACCACAAAAATATCATCCAGATATCGTTTGTAGAATGTTATATGGTGTCTGAATGGGTTATCCCTATTCAAAATACGCTGTTCTTCAAAAGTTTGCATGTAAAGGTTAGCCAATTCTGGGGCAAATCTACATCCCATGGCTGTGCCTGATATTTGCCAAAAAAAATTATTTTCAAACTGGAAAAAATTTTTCTTTAAGACTAGTTGAGCCAGGGCCATAATAAAGTTAGTCGGTGGATTTAACACCTTTCTTTTATTTAGTGTCTCTTCAATAACAAGTATAGCCTCTTCTTGTGGGATGTTTGTATAGAGGGCATTAACATCCAAGGTGACTAGCCATGAATCAGTTGATTCTAGCTGTAGCTTGTGTATTAAATTCAAAAAGTGAGTTGTATCCTTTATATATGAATTAATTTGTTCCATAAATGGTTTTAAAAAATGATTTACATACACAGCTAGGGGCTCTAGGATAGATCCACAGCCGGAGACTATGGGTCTTCCTGGTACAGGGAAAATCCCTTTATGGATTTTTGGTAATAGATAGAATTGTGGAATCCTTTCATCCGTATCAGTAAAAAACTCAAAAGTAGATTTTGAAATATATCCTAGTAAGAAGGCTTCATCTATTAAGTAGGCTATCTCTTTTTTTATATTTCGTGTGGGGTTATCTAAACATGCCCTATAGTGTGTATTATTCCCCAACTGTCTCTTAACTTCTTGGATGTAATCCTTTCTGTCCCAGATAACAACTGCCCCTCCTTTATCCGCTGGTTTTATCACTATATCCTGTTGGTTTTAAGTTTTTCCAAACTGTTTTTTTCAGCCCTTGTTAGGTTGTGCCAGATGTATGAATCTTGGCATTCCATTACTTGGATCTCTTGTGTGACTAGATCCTGAAAAACTTGAATGTGGGGATTGTTAGATATCGGGTTGAAGCTGGATCTGGATTTAAAGAGAATTGGTTCTGTTTTTTGTGCATCTTGGTATTTAAAGAAATCTGCTAACCTAATTTTTCTGAAAGTTTGTTGTACCTCTGACATGGTGCGGAAGGGGTCACACCTTGGCGTGGGCACAAATGATAGCCCCTTCTGCAAAAGGTCAATTTCCAATTTTGAAAACTGCTGATGTGAGAGAAGCAGTGAATTCCATCTACAAGCTGGTCAATTAATGCGACAATTAGAAAACAGAGGCTACCCCCGTAGAATACTAAAACAGGCTCTTTACAAAGCCAAAACAGTAAAAAGGACAGAATTGCTAAAACCCAAAAATAGATTAACACAAAACAATAGAATGATTATCCCCATAACATTTGATGGCTCAACTGTGTATATTAAAAATATTATCCTAAAACATTGGCACCTTTTGAAAGACATCCCCAAGTGTGCACAACCACCCATGTTTGCCTACAAACGTACTGCCAGTTTAAAAGACATTTTGGTCCATTCAAGACTAAGGCACAACACGAATCAGACAACTATCTCTGGAAAAATACCTGTGGGACATTACAAATGTGGGAATTGTAGTGTTTGTGATAATTGCTTGACCCTAAAGTCTTTTAGAAACCCTACTAACAATAAAGAGTACACCCTAAAAGAATTTTCCAATTGCAACACACCAGGTGTTGTATATGCTATCCAGTGTCCCTGCCCTTTACTATACATAGGCATGACGACTAGAAAAATAAAATTAAGAATAGCTGAACACAAAAGTTGCATTAGAACCAAAAAGATTCATGCACCAATGGTCAAACATTATATGGAACAGGAGCATGATGAAAACTCTGTCAGGTTTTGGTGCTTAGAAAGAGTGCGAGGTACAGGAAAACAACTAATAGCAAAACTTAAAAACCAAGAGTCCAGATGGATATTTAATCTAAATACAGTGGCTCCATTTGGATTAAATGAGAACATAGATTGGTTATCAACTGGTTTGTAGTATACTAATTTTTGTCATGGTTTTGTAGAAATAAATTATGTATAAAGACCAACTTTAGTGTAAGTTCATTCAGAATACTAGATGTATAGCCACACTATCAGGCAACCTCTAAATGAAGATGACTACCAGGTGTGTGTAAGGGTATCACACCAGATAAATTACTCCATCTGCCAAACTCTGGAGCATTGCCTCAGGAGCTTGGTAGATGAAACCAACCTTGGTAAGTCAATATACTCCTTCTGAAAGGGTTCTCTTATATTTTTATTTTTTCTATCTTTTTAAATTTATAAAAAAATTTCTTATCAATGTATGTACTAATAAAACAAATGTATATTTTATATAGAATTGGAGAGATACAGAGCATTAGCTTGTATATTGACCTTAGTGAAAACTACAGGGGTGAGCATGATATCATTTAATTATGTTCTATATTACTACCAATTTCTTATGAAAAACTAGCAGACTGTAGTTTGATTCATTGTGAGTTTTGTATTTTCCTAAGCCACTGAAGAAGGCCTTTGGGCCGAAACGCGTTTGGCTTCTACACACAAGTAAAGAAAGCTTATATGCTGTGAGGACATTCTCTGGAAGCACCAAACAAAAAAAACTTTGGCACTAACAATATTTCATCTAGAGAGAGAGGTCCTCAAGTCTGAAAGGACATTTGTATCATCTTCAGCCCTTAAGACGTTGTATTTTACAGGTCTACATAATTGTTTCTGTCTTATACATGTTTTATATATATATATTTTTAAAAACATTTCTGGAAATTTTTATATTACATTATAAAATTTAATCTATTTTACTATATTTTATGGTTATTTTTTATATATACAAATTCTTGACTTTTAAGTTCTATGCAACTTCAAAGTACTTCTTTATCTAGCTCCGTCACCTGAGGCACAAATGTCATTTCATTTCATTTATTTCACTTATATACCGCCCCATAGCCGAAGCTCTCTGGGCGGTTCACAACACTCTATACATAAAAACAACATTAAAAACATACAAAACAGTTTAAAAAATTAAAAACCAAATTTAAAAACACAGTTTAAAATAACAATACAAAAGCCAATAAAACTGAGCCTACAGGTGACAATCCCCTCCGTGCTATTCCAAGCTCCTAACTAAATGCCTTGGCATAGAGGGAAGTCTTAACCTGGCGCCGAAAAGATAGTAAGGTTGGCGCCAGGCGGGTCTCAGTGGGGAGCTGATTCCATAACTGGGGGGCTACCACCGAGAAGACCCTCCTCCTCGTTGCCACTCCGGTGGCAGTCGGAAGAGGCCCCCAGATGTTGAGCGTAGTGTCCGGGTAGATAACGGTTGGGAGAGACGTTCCGTTCCGTTATGTGGAGTGCTTTTTTCTAGCTTAGGCTAGTACATCAGCTGCAACCTCTCCTGGACAGAGTCTGGCAACAGTGATCCATGCTCTAATAACATTCCAGTTAGACTACTCTAATATGCTGTACATGGGATTGTCCTTGAAGACTGTTTGGAAGCTGGTTAGTTTAACATTCAGCAGGATTTTAACAGGAATGACTTGCTGGTAACATATCTAACTAGTTTTAAGAGAGCTGCACTTATTTATTTATACATACATACATACATACCCCACTCTTCAGCCAGAAAAGGCTCTGAGTGGCTTACAAAGATTAATAATAAGACAGTCCCTGCCCTCAGGCTCACAATCTAAAAGACATGACACAAAAGGAAAAGGGATTGGGAGGGACGAGGGAGAATGCAAAACTCATGCACCAGTTCTTAGTTTAAAACAGGGGTTCTTAACCTGTGGGGTACGCCTCCCCAGGGGAGGTTTGGACTGACTCCAGGGGAGGTGTGAGTAGCCCCTCAACTATAAATTGTTTATTTTATAAGTACATAGCAGCGCAGCTTGGCGGTTGGCCCAACCTTATTTCTTTCTACTAATCTTGGGAGCTATGCCATTCATTTAATTGAATATGCTTTTTTTTTTTTAGTCCAGAGACAGAGCATAAACTAAAAAATGCAAACTTGTCCTGCCTAAGCCTAAATTTTGGGACGTTAAAATAATACATGGGAGGCATGGGTCAAAAGATTTTTCACAAGGGAGGTGTGACACCAAAAAGGTTAAGAACCACTGGTTTAAAAGGTTCTTATAGGTTTTTCTTCTTTTTTCTTTTTGGCAGGGAAGGGCAAAACAAGTTCCCTGCAGCTGCTCCCTCTCCGGCTGATGTATGGGGCCAGGTTGGTCTCCCCCTTACTGTGATGTTACTCCTGGGAGGCATGGGGTACAGTCTCCCAATGGCCCTTGGTTGCCAGTTTACTTCTGAATTCAGTAAAAGCTGCCAATTTTAACCTTTAAAGCCCTTCATGGCTTGGGACCCAGGAACCTTAAAGACTGTTTTTTCCTGTATCAGTCTGCATGGGTGTCAAGCTTTTTCACTACTACCATTCTTAGAGTGCCACCAGCATCATAAACCAAGCAGGTGGCAACAAGAAAGAGCCTTTTCCATTGGTGGTGCCCCAGTTATGGAATTGCTTTCCCAGGACATTTGTCTGGCCAGTGCTGACATCATTACCATTTTGGTGCCAGGTTAAGACTTTATCATCTCAAGCATTTTAAATGAAATGATTTTTTTTTTAGCTGTGATGGAAAAGAAAGCTATATTTTAAAGTACTTTATAGTTGAGTCATCTATTCTGCTGTCTGAACTGATTTTAAAGTTGTGATGAATTTAGAAAGTGCTTGTGTTTTAACTGCATTTCTTGTAGTATTATTTAATTGTATTTTATTGTAATTTCCTATTGTGAACAGCACTGGGATATAGTTGTATGAAGGTTGATATACAAATACCTTAAATAAGTAAGAAAGCAACTGTTCTGTGGGGTAATCAACAGTTACCAAATTCTTCTCCAGGTAAAGCACAGCAATTCATTAATGTGGTGAAGAGAGAACTTTTCACATTGTAGGGCCACCCTCATATACTTAATCTAGCAACACACCAAGGAGAAGCATGCAAGCAGTCATGCCTCAACCAATACCATAGTACGTAGAAGAATGGAACATAAAAGGTTTGGAACAGTACCTTCATAGTAAATTACTATGGACAAATGTTATGAAAGCATGGCAGATGTGCAAATTCTCTAACAGATTTCTGAAGGAGGATAAGATCAATTAAAAAAAATACAATTCTTTTAAAAAAGCTAGACTAAGAAAGCATCCATCAGGAGCTCAATCTTAGCTCATAGAGATATGAAAAATACAGTAAGCATATTGAGGTTTAGTATATTCACTGACTATTAGAGAAGACATGATAAACATCTACTGAAGTACAATCAATGACAGCCAATGTTAGAAGGTAATGGAAATTTCTGTTCTGATATGTAAAATTATTTATTTATTTATTTATTTATTATATTTATACCCCGCCTTTTTACCTGAAAGGAACCTTAGGCGGCTTACATAATCCTCCTCCTCTTCTCCATTTTATCCTCACAACAACCCTGTGAGGTAGGTTAGGCTGAGAGTCAGTGACTGGCCCAAAGTCACCCAGTGAGTTTCATGGCCGAGCGGGGACTACAACCCGGATCTCCCGAGTCCCAGTCTAACACTCTAACCACTATGCCACACTGGCTCTCCCAGTGTAGATATGTAGATATTTCCTTAAATGCAGATATGTAGATATTTCCTTAAATTTCCTAAAATTAAAACAATACCAGACCCATAATTTAGAAATCTATTCTGACCCACTTACTAGGTAATGTTAGTGACATCATTATTGAAAAAATACATAAAACCATAGTTATTTTTTTTAATTTACTCCCCACCAATCTTTCATTGTTCTTTTCTGATTTATCAGTTGGATTTGGGAAGAAAACAAACACCCAATGGAGACCTCATGGAACCAGAACAGTAAGCCTCAGTAACACTGGGAAGGCAGATAGCAAAATCTATTGTGCCCTTTTGAGATTCGTTAGCTAGAAGAATAGCACAGGGCCATAAGCCTCAGTAGTCTATTTATTGACAAAACAGGTTCTGAGGCAAAAATACTGGACACTGTGAGGCAAAAGCCCGGCTACTTGAACAGCTACCACATGTTGCAGACCAGATCCAGCAGAACAGCTTCCTTGAAAATGAGGACTCTAGAGAATTTCTTTTTTTCTTTTATCAAACTTAAACAGAGCCTAAATTTCTGCTGCTACAATTGACTGAGAGAGAAGGCCTCACTAACTACTAACAAGGCATCACATGACATTAGCTTCACATTCCTAAGAAAAAACATTAACCCTTTAGAGTTTCAACACCACAGCAATAATAAAAAGCATGGATAGGTTATATTCAGGCACAAGCACAGCCTCTTGCTTTTAGTAATGCCATCTGAAACATAGATATGGGTTTTCTACCAAGACATAAGCAAGCTGCATAGTATACCACTCTCTTGTCCAATATTTTTCCTTCCTCGCTTACATTTAATGCTAATATTTAGTAAGTATATTAATTAGAATGGAGTTCTTGAGAGTTGTGTTATCTCAAGAAGCCAGTAATGATGTAAGAAGGGGCATGAGGAATGCAAGGAGGGGTATGAGGAATGTTTGGACAGTCATCCACTTTTGAACAGTGGAGGGCTGTAACTATGCTGGCAGTTCTTTTGGGAAGGACAAGTTTCTGAGCTCTGTTCCAGGGAGCTAAAAAACCTACAATCCATCCTGTAAAGCAGAAATATTGCAAAGTACTTCACATTGTGCTTACCAGTTAAAACCATGAGAGTGTATCAAGTGATTAATTTCTTTAAAAAGTCAACATAATACAAAGAGCTCACCTTTCGCCCAATGCATTAATAGCTTCTATCTTCTTTTCATTGGCCTGGTCCATCATCTCTTCTGTTACCTAAGAGGGAGAAAGGAAAAGAGACTGGAATCTAGACCTAACCTAACACATTTGAAGAATATTCTTAATTCTGGAGCTTTAAAACACCAGAGAATCAATATGCAACTCACCAGCATCTCAACAGGTGTTCAGAAAAAAAATAAGTATAAGTTAATCTCCTATATATAAAAAGAGAGATGAGCAGCCAATCCAGCAAGCTGTACAGAGGGAGATGCAGGGCCATTCCACCAGCCCTGCTAAAAGGTCTCTCATGAAGGCTCCTCCTCCCTCAACTGTGACCAGCAGCAGCCATTCCAGCAGGCTGTACAGAGGGAGATGAGTGGGAATGCAGGGCCATTCCAACAGCCCTGCCAGAGGAGTTGATTATTTCCCCCCCTTCTTCCCTCCCCATTCATTTTTCCTTGTGTGCCGTGTCTTTTTAGTGTGTAAGCCTGCAGGCAGGGATTGTCTTGTTTAATCGATTATATATACGCCGCTCTGGGAGCCTTTTTGGCTGAGGAGTGGCATAAAAATATTTCAAATAAATCAATCAATCAGTGCTCTATAGCTTTATGGGTTCGTTTGGATATCTTTGATATAATGTAAGGCAGGGGGTGCTGAACATCAAGCCAAGGGGCCAAATCTGGTCCTCCTGGGTTCCCCAAATGGCCATGACCGGGTGGCGGCCGGGTGGCTGGCCAGATGGGCGATTAATAAATATAATATAATAATAAAATAATAATAATAATAATAATAATAATAATAATAATGACGACGACGACCCTTCCCCTGGGCCCACCCCCTTTCTAGCCACTGATCACTGGGTGGTTTCCCAGCTTTTGTGCAGTCCCCCCTGCCCGCATCCCACAAGGCCGAATTGCCTCTACCAAGAATAGTTACAGGCAGCAAGAGTTTTAACTAAAATATGTTGGTATTTTGGCCCCACCCCTTGTGCCTTGAGCTTTGCCACATTTTGCCCCGAAAGCTTCTCTGAAATGGAATTAGGCCCTCGGGTTGAAAGAGGTTCTGCACCCCTGTTGTAGGGTAATGTTCATGCTGTGTAATTAATATTGATTGGTTGATCTAAAAGACAACATGTAGTTTTACAGAGAGTTCCAAACTTAATGAAACTTCATTACCTCAACACTGTCATCTCCCATTGCTTGAGGTTCATCATTGTCTGGTTCAATCACTCCTTCATTGTCAATTTCTGGAAACAAACACACTGCTAATTAGAAGAATCCCAGTTCTTCCACACAAGAGGCAAAAGGCGGGGAAAAAGAAAATCAAGTTGCCATAACAACACCAGAGAGACTATGCAATATTGATAACTCACCCAAATCACTCTCTTCACTCTCAGGCTCTGGTGGTTTTGGTGGTTCTTCTGGCTTCTTTTCTTCTGGTTTTGCCTAGTGAAAAAATCTATCCAGTTAATGATACACTCATATAAAACCTCCCTCATAGGACGTATATTATCAGGGACTGAATTTGAGAACTGTTTTACTGCACTGGCTTTCCTTGCCTCAGTTATCCATGCATTAGTAACATCCAGGCTAGACTACTATAATGTGCTCTATGTGGGGCTGTTTTTAAAGATGGTTCAGGAACTTCAGCTGATGCAGAATGCGGCTCCCTGAATACTGGTGGGAGTAGGCAGTCGGTGGTGCAGCTAGGTAATTTTAGATTCTGGTCTTACAGTGTGTGTGTGTGTGTGTGTGTGGTGTAAAGCACATTTCTCTTGTCCCTGCCCCCAACCACCATTCCATGCTTTACAACTGCTTCTATATTCCTGATTATGTTAGAGCAACCCCCCCCAAACCAACACACCCCTGCACCCGTTTGATTAAAAAACAACTCTGATCATGAACAGTTTTGCATTTTATTCTCGCTCAGATCATAACACCATCATGACGCCAGGAATAAAATGGAGTTTGTATCTGCTGTCCTGAGCCTAAACACATTTACTTGGGAACAAGCACCATTTTGCTGTAGAAAAGGATAACATTTTTTAAAAGTAAAAATAATAAGCATACAAAGCCACAGGTGGCTCTGCTGGGCTATATTCCAACAAGTAAATGGAACAGTTTGTTTGGGAAGTAGTGGGTAGGTGGGGATTAAGGGCTGCTTCTTCATTAGCCCACTCTCAACAAACACTCATTCACACCTTGGGGAAGGAAATCAGGGCTGCTCATTTTGCTATTATCTTTCTAGAGCTGTTGGCTACATACCTCCAGCCAGCACTACTCAAACCTCTGCTCTGTTTCCTGCCTCTTGGGAGATGAGCTCCTAATTTCCCTTATGGGGAAGGGGACTCCTATGCAAAGCCTCTGCTGCTGCTAAGATCTGTGTTGGCAATGCAACTGAAACTGCAAGAGCTTGGTTCTGCAGGAGCACAAAACAAAAGCAGCAGAGGCAGTGCTTCTGTTCTCAGCAGCTCTCACTGCCGCCAAAGTTTCTTAAAGGACATTCCTGCTGTACAGAATTTGGAGGCCCTCCTGCTGAGCTAAAGGAATATACCTTTGCCCCTAGGTCCAGTAGGAACAGTGCCAGAGTTGGAGGTCAGTTCATGTGACACGTATATTGCGCCAACTGCACTGGTTGACAGTACATTTCTGAGCCCAATTCAAAATGCTGGTTTTAACCTTTAAAACCTTAAATGGCTTGGGCCAAGTTACCTGAATGACCATCTTCATCTATACCAGCCTGCGTCCTCTTTAAGATTGGCAGCAGAGGCCCTTCTTACTTCCTTGCCTCTGAGAGCAGTCAGGTTGGCAGGTATGAGGGAGAGGACCTTTTTTGCAGGGGTGCCATGTCTCTGGAATGCATTACCAACTGAAGTCCGTCAAACCCATCACCACAGACCTTCAGAACTCATTTATTTCCCATAGCCTTCTCCAGAGTTGTAATTTTTATGGGACTTCTGATGGTTTTGACTGCAATTTGGTTTTGGCTTTAGTATTTTTGGGGTGGCGTATTTCATCTGTTTTATGTCTTGTCACTGGCTTTTATTAACTCTGATGTTTATTGTTGTATCATTTTTATATTGTGAGCCACCTTGAGAAGTTCTGCATCCTAAAAGGCAGCCAAAAATATTATAAAGAAAGAAAGAAACAGCAAAGGGGGGGGGGGGAACAGCTTGGCAGACTCAATTTCTGAAAGCACAACAGAAAAGGAAGATCTTAACCTCCTTCCAGAAGCATGACTGAGAGGGAGCCACAGGGTTCCTGGGGGAGGACTTGCAACAGAAAATATCCTGTGCCTCATGGAGGCCAACCTGGCCTTCATAGGCTGTGTGGTATGCTTAACAACATATAGAAGAGCTATACTTACAGAAGTCTTTACACAGACTTGACTGCCATGGAAACAACCAAAGTTTCAACAGCAATTATGTATCCTGGGATATGTATAAAGAGGGTCTGAGTCATTCCTAATCTGCTTATTGACACATGGGGCAGGGATACAAACTGCAATCTATAATGACCTCTTTTTGCAAAGGCCTGCACAGCAGGACAATTTTTACATTAAATTGCTCCCGAATCCAAGAATCCTATGTACATACATAAAAGCATTCATCTCACTAACTTCCTCTCTTACCTCAGCAGCCTCTTCTGCAGAAGTGTTGCATGGAGACGGCGGTATTGTTCCTCCCATGCTTTCCAATAAAAAGAGAAACAAGTGAGATATAAAGTGTGACACTGTTTGTATGCAGATAAACACAACAATATAAACTGCTAACTAGATAATGGGCAGGTTTGCTAACCCACCCTGCAAATAACCAACAGCAGGTTGGTTGTTCGCAGAACAACCCATGGTGTGCCCAACAGACGATCAGGCTCACCGTGGGTTGTCCCCCCCGCTCCTTCCCGCTCAGTCCTCCAGCCGGTATCCCAGGAGACTTGGCAGCTAAAGCTTGTCTCCTCTTCCTGCTGCAATCACAAGCCCTTTTTCGCTAGCCACGGCTTCCCCCACCCCATCCCCCAGGAAAGAACTGTGCCAGCTATGGGGGGGGGGGGCTCTGAGGGCAGACTGCACACTGCGACCTCAGAAGGGATTTCTGAGGTTGCAACGGCAATGATGCCCTCTATACTATGGTCCCCCAGACAAGGACGGAGGGCCATAGGATTGCACCCAACAGTCTATTTAATTTTGGGTTTTTTAAAAAATTAAAAATCATTTAAAAATAAACTTGATCTCAAAAAATCTGGGGGGAAAAATGTTTAACTAATATTTTTTTTAAACCCATATGCTTGTTAAATATTATATCTTTATATAATCGACAATACAGTGTTGTTTTAGTTAATTTCAGTGTCTTTTTGGAGGTGATGTCGATTGTCCTAATAAGGTAAGGTAAGAAAATCCTCCAAATATTCATGATTAACCTGTTCAACTGCAGATTGTTCACCTTCCAGTGCCTTCACAAATACCAGTTTGAGTGAGCCTCAGTAAGTCTGAGTTGTGTAAAATATGTATTAAGGGTATAGTGAGGAAGAGTGCACTTGGGGGGGGGGAATCACATGATTAATCGAGTCTTTCTAAGCAGTGATTTAAATCATGACCATCATCAAATTGATTTAAATCAAATCCACCCTGCTTTTACGTCCCGTCCCCCCCCGAGATCACTTTATGCAATCTCCAAGGTGACAGCCCCTCCAAAGTGTCCAAGCGGAACATTCGAGAGGCTGTCACCAGTTCGCCACCCCTTCTTTTAAATTATTTTTTAAGTGCAAGAAATGTGTGCACATTATTTCATTATATATATATATATATTTTTCAGACTTGCACAAGTGTGGAGGTGCGCACTTGCGGGGGTCCAAAATGGGAAGCCTCGCCTGGGCAATGCCCTGGGAGGCGTCTGCAGTCAAAGTGCAGCAGACACCTCCCAGGACACTGCCCCAGAGAGGTTGCAAATAGGTCCATTTTTTATTTTGCACTCTCTTGACAGCTGTCAAAGGAAAGGAAAGCCATGAGGAATCATTGCTCACGAAAGGGAGTGGCGAAAAGGAGTGCTCCCATTTACAGCTGTCAAAACTAGCTGTCAAAACTCAGGCTTCCTTTTAAAATGGGGTTTTTGACAGGGCTACCTAGGGTTTGACAGACATATATACATATGTAAATGCATACGCCCCTGTCAAAAAACACTGATTACCCCAGTAAAAAAAAAACTGGAAGCCATTTTAAAAGGAAGCCAGGCTCCTGTAAATGGGGTGGCTTGTACTTTTCCATTTTCCTGAGCACACAGAATCTCGGAAAAAATTGGAAGGACACTGAGAAGAGTCAGATCCAACCAAAAAAGCAGGAGGATCATGCCAGAAAGGGAGCGATGTACTCATCACCCCCTTTATCGAGCAAAGATCACTCACAGCTTTGCTTTCTCTTGACAGCTCACCTTTTGACAGCTGTCAAGAGAGCACAAAGTAAAAAATTGACTTATTTGCAGCCTCTCTAAGTCAATGTCTATGGTTGGTGTTTGCTGCACTTTGACACCAGACACCTCCCAGGACATTGCCCAGGTGGGGCTTCCTATTTCGGACCCCTGAAAGTGTGCACCTCCGCACTTGCTCAAGCCGAACTAATTTTTTTAAAAAAAAAATAACGAAAAATTTGCACAAATTTCTTGTGCTTACATTTTTTTTAAAAGGGGTAGTGAACCAGTGACAGCCCCTCCAATGTGCAGCTTGGGCACTTTGGAGCGGCTGTCACTGGCTGTCAACTTGGAGATCACAAAAAGCAATCTCCAAAAAATAAAAGGGGGAAAAAGCTGAGGTGAGCGCAAAAGGGCTTGCAATCACAGCTGGGGACACCGAGCTAGTGACGGTTGCTCCACCGTGCCGCTTGGGCATCGGTGGGGTGGCTGTCACCGGTGGTGGCCCAGGTGAATTCAGCAAGAGTGGCAAGGGTTTTTTTTGCCACTCTTGCCAAGCAGCTTGCTGCAACCCACAATGGGGTTGGTTGCCTGGGTTTGGATGACACAACAACCCATCATGGGTTCAACAACACCAAGAACAAGTCATGGTTTGTCAGGGTGGCTTGCTGCCCTCAAACAAGCACTTTCTACCCTGCAGAAAGTGGTCCAGGTTCACATGACACAACAATCCACTGTGGCTTGTCACCCACGACGGGTTGTTGTATCATGCAAACCCAGTCAATACGTTGCAATGAGGGTCTACTTGTGACTTCAAAGAATAACTAAACAGAAGGTCTATTATCTCAAGATGTTTTAGTCTCATTTGGTTTTCTCTATTGCTATTCAGGAATGCTTCAACACACAGTGCTAAATTGGGCTAGAGATCTTCTAACTTTTTTGAACAGTGAAATCCCCTTAAGTGTAACAAAGGCAATTAAACTTCCATTTGCTGCCTCCTGACCTAGGAAACGTGCAAAAAATGGCTAAAGATTAAGCAGCCCATAATATTTCTAGAAACAATTTTTACTTCCATATGAAATACTACTATTCCACAATACTCAGGCAATTCTCCTGAACTAAATATTTCTTCAAGCTTAAACTGTGATGTGTAGAGAAAGCCCAAGCATACATTAACAGTAGAGTAAGAACTCTTTCCATAAAGAGAAGTGGAAAGCAGAATAGCCACTGCACCTTTTCTAGAGCAAGAAATGCAGATGCTCAGCTCGCTTTAAACTGTTCCATACTTGCACAGTTTATCTCCAAAGCACCCTCTTTACATGGCATAGCAGAACATATAGCAAAAGGGGGAAATAATATTAGCTGCCTGAGTAAATTCATCAGTGCTATGTCCCCAGCTGCATGGTCCAGAAACACTCTGCTTGTGTTCTGTGACAGGGGTGGGCAGAAGGTAGATCAGGATCTACTGTTAGTTCTGCAGTAAATCAACAAGGATTCCAAACTCCCACTTGTTTAACAGTGAAAACAAAAAAACTATCTCCCCTCCTAAATTAGGGTGCTAAAATCAAGAAAGCTCGGAGGAAAACAAGAGATGTGTGTGAGAGCTGAAGTCCTCATACTGAAAACAAATTCCTGGGCTGAGCATGTGCTCAGGGGCACCTTGTTCCTCAATTCAACATCCAACTTCCTGAGCCACTATTCTGCATCTGGCTCCAGTTGGTGAACCTCAGGGTTCCAATGAAAAACAAAGCAGATCCCGCAAGCCTAAAGTCTGCCCACCTGTTCTATGAAAAACTTCTGAGATGACAAGAACAGCTGCTGTGATATATTTCCTTAGAAAGAGCATTAAAAGCAAAGGCAAAAAATAATTAAAAGAAAATGCAACCATACTATAGCTTCTCTTCCAAGGGAATTCCAGGAGAGAAACTACCAAACTAGAACTTTTAATATTTTATTCTTTTTTATTTAGATTTTCAACACTCATTTGTTATGAAGATTCTTAACATTCAAAAATTTATTAACACTCATGGACCAATCCTATGCTGAGTTAGGCATGTCTAACAGATGTAAGGGCTCCTAACTCTGCAAAGGCCTTGTCAATAAACAATCAGTTGATTCAAATTTAAAAAAAAAACATTTCACAACCCACCCCAAACGGTACCTCAAATGATCTAGCTCCACCTCTCTAGAAGAAAACATGAAGTCATACCATTGAGCAGACATACCTCCAGCTAGAGCAGTGATGGCTAACCTTTTTGTGCCCGAGTGCCCAAACTGCAACACAAAACCAACTTATTTATTTCCAAGTGCCAACACTGCAATTAAACCTGAATACCGAGGTTTTAGTTTTAGAAAAACAACTCATACAGTTGTCCGAACTAATTAACATCTTTTGTCTTAAAAGAAAAAACACAATAACAGAGCTTTCAATGATACAAACAGTTTTTTGTTGGAAAAAAAATCAACTCAAAAAATTATTATAGTACTACATTGTACACATAGCCTGAAGGGAATGTATACAAACTTTTAAAATAATTAGGCACATGTATTTTTGGATAAGGGATTCTCAACTTGTAATATGATTATATGCCAGACTGAAATTGTATGGGGCAAGCTTTACCCCGGGTCCTTTCCCTGCTTCTACAGGTGTCGGATTAGTAAAAGTAAAAGTCAACTTGTACTAGGATGAGCAAGATAAACAAGAAAACTAAACGTGCTTAACACGGTTTAAACACTTTATGTCTTGGACTGCAAACACTGCATTAGGTAAAAGTTTGCACTGGGCATGCTTTTCCACAATTAATGTGATTTTTGCTATTGCATGCATGCTGATAATTTGCCAAACCTTGGTTCATACTCCGTTAGTTTGAGAGCAACACATGCAGCACTCAGGTCAACCGTTAGGGCTTTACATCCAAGCCATGCTCTGTGCATCATTCTTCAAAGTCTTTTAAATGTGATAACAATGTAGAAAAGAATTCTGTAACAGGAATTCTAGAATAAAATCATTCTGTTCCACACTGTGAGAAAGAACAAAATCATTAGTGTTTTGCAGAAGGGGACAGTCTTTTCGCGATCTGGTGACCAATGGCTCGAGTGCCCAGAGAGAGGTCCCTGCGTGCCAGCTGTGGCACCAGTGCCATAGGTTCGCCATCACTGAGCTAGAGCCATGATGGAGCAACTTCAGCTATAGCTCTTTCTACACTCCTCCATGCCACTTTGAAATGCATGCTTCTGCATTGTCATGGAATCATACTTTCATTTAGGGTCTCAAGAAACCACAGCTAGCCTGTTTTTCATAGAATCTTGGGGTTTTATTCTGGACTATGAAACAAGACTCTATAGCAGTTTTGAATTTAATTCTCTAGTATGATGTAAATGGCAGTCTTGGCAATGTAACACTGATTGCTTTCAAACCGGACCTGAAATCATAAAAGGATTTAAAGAACGATCTGGAAAATTTTAACAGACAATTTTGCTGCTGTGCAGAGTGAGATGGGTAATCCAATTAAGTGCTTTAAGGCCTAGAATTATGCTTACAACAATATGGAATAAGCTCAATTTGCCCTAGCATTACAGAAATTGGCTACGACATCTAATACCAGTTACACCCAGGCAGTTTGTAATGTGGCTTGTGTTATATGATTTGAAATAAGTGGTTAACAATCACTTTTTCCAGACGGGGGGGGGGGGGATCCTAAGCAGCCCAACGTTGAAAGCTCCTTCAAAAAGCATGTTTTTCCTAACAGAGAAGAAACTTCCAGGTAGAAAGAAATCCAAGAAAAAGTATGTTTGTCACTTAGGATGATCATGCACACGTTGCACTGTGTGAACGTGCTCTGGAGCAGGAACTGACCACGCTACCCCAGCATCATTCCTACAGCACGGATAAAGCGCAACGGACTCGTGAACGACCCTCGCACATAATGATAAAAAATCCTCCTCCCCCCCCCCGCCTTTATAAAAATACTTTCTGTGTCGGAAAAAAGTTCATGTTCTAATCTAAGCGGTCCTTCGACTAGGCAGATTAAAGAACACATGTTCAGTGTAACGGCCTGAACACCCTTCCTTGACGGAAAGAGGGGGTGGGTGGGAATGGAGTAACTAACTGGACGAAAGGAAGGCAGGGTTCCAATAGCACGACTAGGCCTTCCGTCCAGGAATTGGACAAATCGTCCCAAATGGTCCCCCAAACGGTCTCGGATTCAGGGGAAAGGGTTGAAGAAGCAAACAAGAAGCAGGCGCCCGACAGAGTAAGGCTAATAAACACCCTTTCTTCTGAGGAATTAAGCACCGCAGAACTCCCTACCGACAGGGTACGCAACTCCAACGGTCTTTTTTTCTCAGATTCTGCTCTGGCTTATCCTACAAGGGAGGCTGGCAGAGCCACCCCGAAGCTTCACCCGAATATCCCTCGACCTCCCACTCCAAGAAACAGCAGTTCACATAAGCCATTTAAACCTGAACTGAGGAGCGGGGCGGGGAAGTAAGAAAGAAAAAGCGGGAATAACTACGACCCCTCCCGAAACGGGACTTTGCACTCACCTCTCCACCCACTCGCGGAAGAAGCGCATCTCCTCAGCGTGCAGGACGGCCGGGTTCTGCTTGCAGAGTTTCACGAAGGCCCGCAGCTCGCTCAACTTCCGCAGGTCCATGGCTCACTGAGACCCTCACCGCGCCGCACCTGCTACTGTTGCTGCTGCTGCGGCCGCTGGAGCTTCCCTCCGAGAAGAGTAACGAAAGTTCCGCACCTCACTCGCTCCAGGCCCCGCTGTCACGCGCAGTTCGGTTCCGCGCAGCGCCCCCTGCCCCGCCCCGCCCCCTGTCAGCTTTCCCCGGTGGTGGCGGCGGCCGCCTCTCCTGCCGCGCTGGCCTTCCCCCTTCCCCGCGCCCGAGAGGCTCCTCCTACCCCGCCTTCTCCTTCTCCACTCACAACCCACCCCTGTGGCCCCCGGTGTCGGGTGCGGGGAACCAGAATCTTCTAGAAATGAAAGTCAAGTCGCCCAAGACACTGCCTCTTTCCATTGTCTTTCTAGCCCGCCATCTCCTCCCACAACGTGCACATGGAGAACAACGTTTGTTCACTTTATTTTCCAAAGAAATGAACCGATCGACCGTAAAGTCGCTCCCGGAGCACGACGGCGGGGGGCGCTTTAACAAGTAGGCGTTTTGCTTGGACACCTAAAAAAGTCCAACCAAACCAGCTCGTTACTCCCGGAAGCGAAGCGGCGAAAGACTATATATCGGCTTGAAATTGACGTAATGACGTCATCAAGCTTCGACTCAGTGCAGACAAGGTCCTCTAAACGTGCAAGAGGTCTATTTGAGCTTAGTATGGCCTGAAAGGCTGGTAATGCTAGGGAATGAAGACTTGGGGGAGAGAGTAAAGGCGAGGAGTTGGGGAGTTGGTATTTCTTCCGTGATCGCCCTGTAGTGGTGGGGTGCTATCCTTGCAGGCAGGGGGCTCAGCCATGGTGTGGTTCCCAGTACAGAGGCTTATCCAGCCTGTAAGGGGCATGTGCGACTTTTCAGGTCAGAGGCTACCTTTCCTTCTAAAGATGAGTTTCCTCAGTCTGGGGAGGGTAGAAGCTGCTTGTGTCGGGCATCCACTTCCGCTCTGCGTGATTTTTAGTTACCTATTGTTCCCTTTCTCAGTCGCGTGTAACTGGGTTTAATTTCTATGGTGAACCACAAAAACGTATAAGGCCATATTGGTTTAACTGGAAGATTTCATGTAAAGACGAAGGGCTCGGTTTTCAAAGGGGTATAGTCGCTAAACTACTTCAACTTCTAAGTTTATGACTGATGTCATAAAAATGTGCATAGTTTTCAGAGAATATGCTTCTTTTAAGCTTCAAAGATGGAAAACAAAATACTATAGTAGAACTTCTCATGTATTTTGAAATTTCTCGTTGTTTTAAGTTACTGGTCGTGATTTAACCAAACAATCTCATTTAAGTTCTATAGATCTCAATGGGAACGTTAAGTATGTGCTTAAACACTTTCCCATGGAAATTAATGAGATTTAAAAGTGCTTAACTCTGCTGGATTACACCATAATATGTCTTTCATGTAGTCTGTTTAACAAACTAGCCCATACATTTATTCAAATGTGTGGTTATTGGAAGGATTAAAATTCCTTCTCCTCCCCAGCCTCCAGATAAGGTATTTTGTGGTTGCGATTGAAAGTTTTGGCTCATCCATTGTACATTCCCTATGTGCTTGTGCCATTAAGGACAAGCAAATAAAAATATTATTCAGTGTTGCAAAGTCTTAGTCTTCTGTTTACCATACTTATTGTGAATTGCTAACCATTGGGGGGAAATATTATAAGATTAACCTTCCACATCAACCTTTGGAAGAATATGTTTTAATTACATATTAATGAAACCCAGTTATATGCATCATAGACTTAATTGAGAAAATTAATGGAAAAGATCATTGTAGTTCTTAGAGATTTTTTACTCTCATGGAAGATGTATAAGATGGGAAGGCTACTACATACAAAAGTGTATCATTGCATCTTTTGACTTCAAAGCTTAAAGAAGAATATTTTTTAAACCTTTTAGTATGTTTTAATAATTGCTTTCTAGTGTAAACTGGAACCAAAATATCTGGGTTGCCTTTGCAGAATAAAATATGCCTAAACTGTTTAGGCATGTCCAGCTTTGCCTAAGATCATACTGAAATCCTATGCACACTTGCTTGAGAATTCCCACTTAAATCAGTGGAATTTACTTCTAATGAAGCAACCATAGGATTGGGTTTTAAGGCTGCAGTCCTAAATACTCTTTATAAGAAACAGGGCCTATTGAATTTAGTGGGGGTTGCATCTGATTACACATATATAAGATTTGGCTGCAAAATGCATAAAAACCACATGGGATTTACTTCAGGGTAAAGATGCCTAGGATCAGGCTACCTGACTGCAATCTGTGTGGATAGCAGCCAAAGGTGCAATCCTCTGCATGCTTACTTGGCACTAAGCCCATTAAATGCTATAGGATTTACTTCTGGGTAAACATACTTAGGACCCAACTACCTGACTGCAATCTTACTCCTATTTAAGTTGGAAAAGTTCTACTGAACTTCTGAGTAAATAAGACTGAAGAGCTGCAATCCTGAACAGACTTATTAGGAAATAGTAATTAGGAAGTTGTCTGGTGGGTAGGTGTAGATGTAGTTTCCGTTCATTTCAGTAGGGCATGCAGTCCAATCCTGTGCATGTTTACTTGAAAGTAAGCGGAACTATGTTCAATTGGGCTTGCTCCTGGGAAAGTGTGTGTAGGATTGCAGTTGTAAAACTTGAGCATAAACAAAGATTGGGCAGCACAGTTGTAATCTTATGCAGAGTTAGGCAAACACAAGCTAGCTTAATTCAATGGACTTAACTGTACTTAACACTACCTGGATTATAGTCTAACAGAGCAGTTGTACGCATGTCTACTCGGAGGTAAGCCCCAATGAGTTCAGTGAGACTTAGTCCAAGGTAAGTGGGTATAGGATTGCAGTCACAGCTACTTTTCTCTGAATTGTACTCCTATTGCATTATAACTGCAATTTTAATATATATACTAGGTTCGTGACTCATGTGATTTTAGCAGTTTATTCAAATGTAACATTTTGGCACATGAAACAAATTGATTTCCCCCCCAAATAAGTCTTTGATTCTCAGAAAATATTTTAGGGCACAATCCTATGCATGTTTAGGCAGAAAAAGGTCCTATGGCTCTCAACATTCTACAGCCAGGGAGTTGTAGGACTTTTTCTGTCTAAACATGCATAGGATTGCTCCCTTAAATTGTTTTGTCCTTTCTGAATGGCGAAAATACTTTTTGTGATGTCATGCTGTCTACAACCCAAATTTGTAAATACATTTAAAAGTTCAGTGCAGCTGTTTTCTTTTAGGCTGCAAGTTCTGTTTCTTTCGGAAATTATCCATCCAGCCTGTTCAACAGAGGAAGATTCCAAACCGATACCTAGGTCAACCTAGCCCTTTCTCACACCCACATCTTCTCAAACCAGGTAAGGATCATTACAGTGCAGTCCTAAGCATATTTACTCAGAAATAAGGCCCACCATATTCAGTGACACTTCGTCCCAGACAAATTTATGTAGATGTGCAGCCACAGAGACTGTTTTCTAACTCTCACTGTGAAATTCTTTTTATATTACTTTGAAGAAACAACATGGAAAGGAAGTGAATTATACATCCTTTGTGTAATTCCTACTCATGACCTCTTATGTTCCAGCTCAGGAAGCATTTCCTAAAATTCCTAAGATGCATCATCCCTTGGTATGCGATTTTTGGGGCAAAGATAACATGTAAACCAGGTGATTACAGATACAACTAGCAGTACGTAATTTCCATAATTTTAGCAGCTGAAAAACTGCCACGGTGGTTGCTGCCAGCCATAGGAACTGCCTCATCTCATATGAACTTGCCCGGACACTGAGATCCAGGTCCTGTTCTGTGTTCCCCCATCATCAGAGGTGTGGCAGGTGGACATGAGGGCTGGAGCCTTCCCTGTGATGACACCAAGACTTTGGAATGCCCTCTCAATGGTCAACCTGGGTCTTTATAGACCAGTGATGGCGAACCTTTTTGAGCCCGAGTGCCCAAACTGCAACACAAAACCAACTTATTTATTTCAAAGTGCCTTAAATTTGGCAGGAAGGAGGAGGGGGCACGAGCTAATCGCACCCCGCTCTGTCTCAGGGCATGGCTCTTCACCGGGCGTGCAAAGATTCGGGCGCGCACGCGCTGTGCTTCTGAGCTGTCTGTTCAGTTAGAAGGAGGGCTGGGTGCCTGCGCAGTCCGCTTCTGGGGGTGGAGATGTTGGAGTGTGCCTGCCTGTGGAGGCCAGCGAGGAATGAGTGGAGAGGAGTTACTATGGAAACCCGACACTGAATGCAGAAGGGGACGACCTTTTCGCGATCTGGCGACCAATGGCTCAAGTGCCCACAGAGAGGTCCCTGCGTGCCAGCTGTGGCACGCGTGCCATAAGTTCGCCATCACTGTTATAGACCGTTAGATGGGCAGTAAAGACAGTTTATTCCAATGAGCCTTTTGCTTCTTTTATTGATGTGTTTTAGTCTGATTTACTTTGCTGTTGGTCATCTTTGTTTTATATGATTGTTTTTATATTGAATTTACTACTGCTTTAACGTTAAACTTTCTGATTATCTTTGAATAGAAGAGTGAGGTACAAACATTTAGAAATAAATATTTATGCTTGTTTGATCTGACTTCAGACCTGGTTTCAGGACAGAAACAGCTTTGGTCACCCTGTAGATGACCTACTCCGGGAACTAGACAGGGGGAGTGTTGGTTCTGCTGGATCTCTCAGCGGCGTTCAATACCATCAACCATGGTATCCTTCAGGGCTGCCTTGTTGGGATGGGACTTGCAGGCACTGTTTTACAGTGGCTCTATTCCTTCCTGGAGGGGTGGACCCAGAAGGTGGTGCTGGGGGACTTCTGTTCAACTCCCTGGCCATTGGCTTGTGGAGTTCCTCAGGGTTCTGTTTTGTCCCCCATGCTATTTAACATATACATGAAGCTGTTGGGAGAGGTTGTCCAGAATTTTGGGTTTCGGTGTCACCAGTATGCTGATACCCAGCTCCATTTCTCCTTTCCATCCAATTCCAAGGAAGCTGTTGCTGTGCTAAACCGATGTCTGTTGGCAGTAATGGAATGGATGAGGGCAAACAAACTGAAGCTTAATCCATACAAGACAGAGGTGCTCTTGGTCAGCCAGAAGGCAGATCAGGGAATAGGGAGTCAGCTTGTGTTGGATGGGGTTTCACTCCCCCTGAAGACACAGGTTCACAGTTTGGGTGTACTTCTGGATTCAACCCTGAACCTGGATGCCCAGGTTTCAGCAGTGGTCAGGAGTGCATTTGCACAGTTAAAGCTCATGCGCCAGCTGTGCCCATTCCTGGAGATGTCTGATTTGGCCACAGTGACATATGGCTTATTTACATCCCGTTTGGATTACTGTAACGTGCTCTACGTGGGGTTGCCTCTGAAGAGTGTTCAGAGACTTCAGTTGGTTCAAAGAGCTGCTGCCAGACTACTGACTGGGGCTGGCCACAGGGAGCACACAACTCCTCTGTTACAACAGCTTCACTGGCTGCCAGTCTGTTTCCGGGCACAATTCAAAGTGCTGGTTATGACCTATAAGTGCTGGTTATCACTGTATTCTCCCTTACGAGCCTGCCTGTACTTTGAGATCTTCTGAGGAGGCCCTTCCCTTAGTTCCGCCACCATCACAGGAACACAGCAGAGGGCCTTCTCGGTGGTTGCTCCAACACTCTGGAACTCCCTTTCCAGGGAGGCTAGAATGATACCCTCCTTGGTCTGTTTTCGAAGGCAGGCAAAAACTTCCTTGTTCCAGCAGGCCTTCAGGGAATAAAATTGGACCTATGAAAAAGCGATGGATTTGCACTGTTCCTGTAGTTATTGTTGTTTTAGCTTTGATATTTTATATAATTTTAATACTATTGCTGATTTAGTTATATTTTTAACTTTTGTATTTCTCTATATGTTTTAACTGTACAATTTTAATGTTGTGAAGCCGCCTTGAGTCCCAGTATTGGGGAAAAAGGCGGGTTATAAATACTACTACTACTACTACTAATAATAATAATAATTTGATTCACATTTGTAAATTAGACCTAGGGCCATTTTGTTCCTATTAGAAAAGATACTGTGTTATTGAGCCATGCCTGAATTTTAGTTTTGTTTAACCATGTATTCTTCAGAAGCAACAATCCTTTTCCCAAGCACCTTTATTTCTAGCTCATATGATAATGATTTGCCCCTTTCTCCAAACATGTAGCCTCTGATTTTATGCATGTTCACTTGGAAGATAGCCCCACTGAGTTCAATCAAATTAAGATGCAATCCTATGCATGTTTAGACAGAAAAAAGACCTACAATGCCCAGCATGCCCCAGCCAGCCTGGCTGGAGGATGCTGGGAGTTGTAGGACATTTTTCTGTCTAAACATGCATAGGATTGCACTGTGAAGTAATTATAATCCTATAGAAATAACCGTCGAGTTTGTCTACACTAGTGAAAATTTCAGTGTTTGTCTTCTGGGTACTTGGATTGATAATATTACCCTATAGTGGTTGGCATTAGATTTACATCTGGACCAAGTAGGGTCAGTGTTTGTGCAGAAGTATATTGCATTGTATATGGCAATATACAATGCCATATATTGTATATATGAAATAAAAATTGAAAATAGAACTTATCTATATGAAATAGGCAACATAAACATTTTCTAGACATAGAAATTTGAAGTTTTTAATAGTATCTTAAAATGCAAAAAGGGTTATCTTAAACTACCTTATTTGGAAGTAAGTCCTCTTGACTTCACTGAAACATACTTCCAGGTAAGTTTTCATAAGATTGTAGTCAAAGTGTGCAGTTCTCACATCAGTCATATAAGTGTTTAATCCTATTAACTTCAACAACATTTATGAGTGAGTAACTGTATACAGGATGTCATCTTAGATTATACCAAGAAAGTACCTCACTTGCAAACAGCAGCTCTTGTGTCTTCAGTCCAGTTTGGTTAAGACTCTTGTCTTCTTTACTTTGCATTCTTTGCAGATAAAATGTGGTTGAAAGATTAAATCTGATGTTCCAAGAAAGAGAATCTTTCCTTGGAGCGATTAGGTACACAGCTTAAAATACTAAAAATAATCCAGCTTATTATTAAATTAGAAATTTGGTGTTTCTTGGAGACATTTTCGTTGATCAATCAAATATCCTTTCTGACATCGCTCTAAAAGGGAGCAACTAGCAGTACTGTTGTCTGTTCAACGTCCAGAAGCTATAAAAGTTTATTATTTCAAATGGGTTAAAGTTTACCTCTTCCTCCCTCACCACCTGCATTGTCAGCTATACTCAGCACTGGAAAAATTAATATTCTTATGTCAGTTTAGCTTCTGAAATGCCTGGAATTCAAGTTTGTTCAACAACGTTTTTGTATTAATGTTAATGATTGATAAGTTAGGGCACAACCCTATGGCCTCCCAACATTGTCTGGGGGCCATAGGATTAGTCAGATTCCCAGTTCCGAGGTCCTCTGACCGCAGAGCCCCCACCCCGCCCCCCTCGCAGCTGGCTGCCTCTCTGAGGTCAGAAATTGACCTCGAAGAGGGCTAAAGGAGGGGAGGAGACTGGGACTGATGGCTTATGCCATATCCAAGTGGCATCCCAGCCTCCTACCCTCCCCCTCTGCAGTGCTTCATCTAGATGGCTGAAAATGGCTGCCTAGATGAACTACAGGGTGTAAGGTGCGGGGTGGCAGAAATTGCCACCGCGCCTTGTGCCCTGCATTGGATGCAGGGAAGCCTTGGTGTTTGGAGGCTTACATGCATCGAGGGTAGACGACATAAGATCGTGCCCTCTGTTAATTTAAAATGGAGCATTCCCTTTCCATATGACAAAGGAGTATGCTGAGGATATGGAGACGTTGCAGTAGGGTAAAGAATAGTGATGAGCAGGAAAGGGGAAGTGAGGTGCAAAGTAGGGTCAGGTGAGAGGAGCAGTAATATACTGGAGAATAGAAATTTGAGGTTAGCGACACGACTAACCTCAAATTTTTGAGGTTACCATAGAGTGGTAAAAACCAGGTTCATCAGCATCAAAAGATGTTTCTGAAACAGGAATTGTACTTTTGGTTTCTATTCACAGGAGAAGTAACACCAGGGTTGTCACAAGTGGAATATGCTCTCCGTAGACACAAGCTGATGGCTCGGATACACAAAGAGGTGCAAGGAATGGACCACACAGTGATTCTGCTATCTAATCCCACCTACTATATGAGCAATGATATTCCATTCACCTTCCACCAGGACACTAACTTTCTATATCTGTGTGGGTTCCAGGAGCCTGACAGTATCTTAGTGCTGCAGAGTGTGCCTGGCAACCCTTGCCATCCCACAAAGCTCTGCTGTTTGTCCCACGGCGGGATCCAAGCAGAGAGCTATGGGATGGGCCACGGTCTGGTACTGATGGGGCAATGGCTCTCACGGGTGTGGATGAAGCATATACCATAGAGGAATTTAGACACCTGGTGGCTAAATTGAAAGGTAAGAAAAGCAAACAAGAGATATGGAGGGGTATGAGATTTGGCAAGGTCTATGAAGTCTTGTGGGAGTTTGCTAGCAGGCTAAGGGTACAGTGGTAGCAAGCTCCTTGGTTGCATTTACCACCACCATCCCCAATGCACAAATGAATTTCTGCCATGAGATATCTTTTCTCAGTTTACATTTAATATACACATGCAGCTTTGTTTTATGGAGATAGTGTATTGGAGGAATAGAGAGAATAATTTTAGCAATAGTTCTTATTGCTGATTCCTTTCAGGCAGGTTTACAAAATACTATCAAAATACAATAAAATCGAGGCAAGATGTGTCTGGGAATTATTTTGTGGAGGAAGGGGGGGGGGCTGGCTGGCTCGCCACACCCCCACCCTTTCCTACTCCAAAGGACAAGACCCCCTGAGATCTCAAGGGTACCAGATTGCCAGCTCCGCTGTCTGCACCATCCTACTTGGATCTTGTTCAGGGACTGCCTTCAATTTCTGTAACCTGGATTTTAGATACTGAACTCACAGAGTACTACAAACCCATGTGGGGGTAAACCAAGACAAGGTTTATTCTGGTAGCATTTAAACAAAGATTAGGGGAAATGAGAGAAGCACACAAAATAAAGAGAGGACACTTTAGTAACACAGGAATAGAGCTAAAACACAATATAACCTGATTCCTTAAGATCTCTCAGGCACACACCTGTTACCTGAGGGTGTTCTCTTCAAGGGTTAAATCCAGCACAGCCCTGCCCGCCCGAGGAGGAACTACTCCATCTACCCGCAGGTCCAAGATGGGTAAAAACTCCACAAGGCTTGCCTTTCCCTAGAGCCCTCAAACCAGGCTTTAATTTTACCAGGAGCTGCCTGGGGTCGGTTTCCTGAGGGGGGCCCCCCCTAAAGGCTTGGGCCCCTCACTGGCGCGCTGCCATGGCTCCAACCAGGCACGCTACCAAAAAGGCTAAGACAAAGACACACAGGCTACATGTGGGGAAATAGCTCTTCCCCCTCCCCCTTTCTGTAGCTTTCCTGCCTTCAGCCAATTAGAAAGAACTTCACCTGGCCAGGCAAGGGAGGGGGAACTCATGACTTGAACTATTTGAATTACATCTGCAGATGAACGCTTTCAGCCTGGCTCTCCAGACCTCCGGGCGCCAGGCCCCATCCTATGTTTATGTACCTTTCGCTTCCTCCCAGCCCCCTTGACTGGCCTCACTTGGTTACAGTGGAAGACCGACAACCTGGTCTTCTGCGTGGGTTCAATGCTAAGGGTGGTAGCGAGTCCTGGGGCGGCCTCTTCTCCGAGATCCCCCAGGACTATCACCCTTAGCCCAGAACAAAGGGATAACTTATAGCCACAGAAGTATCTTTTAGAAAACAAGTTTATTTACAACATTACCTTCACAAACCCAAACACATGCCAGCAATACAGCTTATCAGTACGGTACCAAAGTAGCAAGCAAGAAGTCTAAGGACACCGTGATTTCAGGGCTCTCAGCTAGTTAGTTCAGCTCGGGGTCCCGGCAGAGGCACCGGTCAACCGCACGCTGCTAGCTGGGTTTCCCGGCGGAGGCCCGGTCAACCGCCACGCTGCTAGCTGGGTTCCGGCGGAGGCCCGGTCTACCCAAGCGGCAGCTGGGTTCCGGGGAGGCCCGGTCTACACAAGCGGCTAGCTGGGTTCCCGGCGGAGGCCCGGTCTACCCAAGCGGCTTGTGAGTGATTTCAGCTTGGTTTCCCGGGGGTCGGTCAACCCAAGCGACCAGTGATTTCAGCTAGCTGGAGCGTGCCGGGTGTGGCTACCCGGGGTTGCAGATCCTTCGTTCCCTTACCCCAGGCATGGGGCAAGATTGTTGATCAGGTCCAACAACCCAGTTCCCTTGCGCAGGGTGTTTTATACCTTGGTGTTTCAGGTAGCCCCTCCCTCCGTGATCAGGTGGGTTGACAACCCTCCCTGAGGGGCGGCCTTTTGGGTCAGGTGGGGTGACGCCCTCCCCCCGTGGGATGGGGTCCCTTTGAAGCCACTTGCTTAATGGTCCCATCCTATGGTGTTGAGTGGCCATTTCTTAGGGGTGCCGAAGTGTCTGCTCTGGAGAGGTATTCAAGTCTTATGTAGATGGGGCTGATATGCGAGAGCATTGACAAACCTGGGGATGCTTCCTGCCTTCCCCCCTGGGGTGATTCTATGCAGATGTTGTTTGTCCCTTTTGTCATCTGTGGAGACTGTCTGTCTCCCCCCCCCCCCGGTCTCCTTCCCCCCTCCTTGGTGAGTGTGTGTGTGTCAGGCAGGGGGCTTAGGTTGGCTTTCTCCACAGTTACACATGAGGAGGCGTGTGCATGTGTGTGTAGGTGTATGCATGCAGGAACCCCCAAGGGCCCCTTTCTCCACACGCTAACTATGCACACCCCACCCCAGCCGGTTCACACCTGAGGTGTGTGTGTACCCCCAAAGGCTCGTTTCTCCACATATTTCCTCATTGAAATGCTAGCAGAAATTTGGGGAAGTGACCATTATCAGTTACTCCTCCAAACCATTAGGTATTTATAGTTTAAGAGGAACTTGCAAGTTCTGAATTCCTCCTGAATATGTTTGGCTAATTAAACTAGTGTGTTTATATTATGTTCACAGATGAATCTAGTATGGTTTGGTATGATTTTGCTAAACCCGTGCATCCCCAGCTCCATTCTGATTATCTGCTACACCTGGCTGAAGTTAAAGCTAGAAGCAAGAACCGTATCCGAGCCATCAGGCACCTAGTGCAAAACTTACGGCTGATCAAATCTGCTGCAGAGATTGAGAGGATGAAGATTGCTGGCAAGGTGACATCACAGGTATGGGACAATGCAATTGTACTCAACAGAATGCTAATAGAAAAGCTGGCATAGTATTGGAGTTCCTGGAGACATGGGATGCAGATGTAATTGGGTTACTTCTGGTAGGATCTTTTTGGAGACTGGTTCTTTTATAAATATTGCAAAATATTGTATCCCTCAATTTCATGGGAAAGCTTTTGTACACAAGTAACGTGAGACCCTCATTGTAATCTCTTATGTCCAACACAATGACTGGGTTCAGATAACACGATGACCCACACTCAAGAGTTGAGTATGGGTTGAGTGTGGGTTGTCATTGAACTGTGGGTTGTTGTTGAAACATGGGTTATTGTGTTATCTGAATCCAGTCAAGATAACAAACCATGGTGAACAACCCAGTTTACAAACTGAACAACAAAACATGGGTTCTCTTCATGGGTTCTTTGTGGTTAACAAGCCATGGCTTGTTAGCACAGGGTTCAGACAACATGATAACCCACGATTCAACAACAACCCACACTCAACCCATATTCAACCCTGAGTGTGGGTTACCGTGTTGTCTGAACCCAGTCAATGTGAAAGATTCAATGGTGCCCAGTCATTAGCTCTATTTACGTTGCACTAGCAGAAACCAGTGCTTGTGCAATGTCAGTAGTGCTTGCTAGCGTGATTGGTTGCACAATTGTTGGTTTCCACTAGTGCAACATCAGTTGTGCTAGCAGCCAGACACTGTTGGATCCTTCCCAATAAGATTAGTCTCTCATGAATTAATGCAACAAAAAACCAATCAAACAGGAACTAAATACCGTAAACCTGATATTCCTCTATGTTACTTAGCTTCACAATTAGAGGCAAATTCATCTTGGATCATGAAATCTAGTGACATCCCATGGTGGGTTTTAGCATATAATGATTTGAAACAAGCATTAATGGCCTTGTTAGGAAGTAGAAATGGCTTTTACAAATCTATAAGAATTCATATGAAATCACTG